>PVIJ01022354.1:0-16196 GCA_004024925.1 Scalopus aquaticus
CACTGCTGAGGGGAGCAGCGGGGAGACAGGAGAGGTCTGCTGTGCCATGTGGGAAGCTCCCTGGCTGGGGAATCGAACTCGTGCTGCAGTGGCTGCAGACAGCTTCATAGTGCTAAGACTTAATCCGCTGTGCCACCAGGGAGGCCCCTCCATTCTTATTTTCTGTGTGGTTCCAGATCTGTTAACTGTCAGTTTCCTATTGCCACCAATGTGTCATGGGACAAATGACCCTTAAACTCAGTGACATGTGTCAGTTGTTGGTTTGGTGTTAGTTGATACAGTCTGGGCTCAACTGGATTTGCTTCCAAGCTTGTGAGTTTAGTATACCCGGCTCCACGTGTTTCTCATCCTCCTTGCATGGCAACACCTAGTAGGCAAGATATGTTTTTCTCATGATGATGGCAGAAGCAGAAAGGTACAAGCCAACCAGGCAATCACATTTAAATCTTCCACTCATGTCTTACCCAGTAACATGCATTTTTCTAAGTTAAACCCCACGGTCCTAGTCTGACAAACACAGGTTTGCTCAAGGAGGGTGAGTGTGAGTGTGTAAACTTTGACTAAGTAGGCATCTAACCTATTATTTAAACTTTTTAAACCTCCATTTTTTCCCCATGAAACTGGGACAATAGTAATTCCCACACTGTATTGTGGTGAAAAATGAAATGAGACATTATAATGTCAAGTACACAGGGCAGAGATGAGAACCAGTGGTTTCCTATAATGTGGCTATTACTATCACCAAAGGAATATTATAGACGCAAGACTCACGGCTTAACATACCAGGAAGCGAAATCAAGTCATCATTGAATACTTTCAAACGTATACAGGATTTGCAAATATAGAACAAAAAGCTTTGCATACACCTCACACCCAGATTTGCCAAATTGTTAACATTTTGCCACATTTTGCTTTTCCTGAACCATTTGCTTTAGGTGCAGACGTTGTGCCCCTTTATCCCAAAGTACTTTGTGCATGTTTCCTAGAACAAGGACAATCTTGCACAGCCACAGCACAGATGTTAAAGTCAGACGATTTAACATGGATACAACACGATTCTCCACTACAGAGTCCCTATTCAGATCTCCCCTATTGGTCCCCAATTTTATGGCCATCTCTGCCCATCCCCCACCCCAGCACTCAATCCAAAATCTCACATCGTGTTCCTTTGTCATGTTTTCTCGCTCACTTTTAATCTGAAACAGTTTCTTGGTCTTTCTTTTTCATGGCATTGCTTTTATTTATTTATATATTTTTAAAAGATGTATTTATTTATGCATACAAGTTGGGTGTAGGCCAGAGGTGGGGGGTCAGGAGTGAGAGGATTCCCCAGAGACAGAGTGGGGAGCAGAACAGGCAGATCCACTGAAATACACTGCTGAGGGGAGCAGCAGGGAGACAGGAGAGGTCTGCTGCACCATGTGGGAAGCTCCCTGGCCAGGGATTGAACTCATGCTGCAGTGGCTGCAATAGCTTCATAGTGCTGAGACTTAACCCCTTGCGCCACCAGGGAGGTCCTTGTGTCATTGCTTTTAACAAAAATCATATCTCAATTATCTTGTAGATTGCCCCTCAGCATGGTTTTGTCTGCTATTCCTCATGACTGCATAAAATCATACATTTTGATGGACCTCCCTGGTGGTGCAACGGGTTAAGCGGAGTGCTGTGGAGCTGTTGGCAGCTGCAGTGTGTGTTGGATGCCAGACCGGGGAGATTTCCACATGGCGCAGCCGACCTCTCCTGCCTCGCCCGCTGCTCCCCTTAGCAGTGTATTTCTGTCGATCTGCCTGTTCTTCTCCCCACGGTCTCTGGTGAACCCTCTTGCCACCCCACCCTCTGGCCTGCACCCCAGCTTGTATGCATAAATAAATAAATCTTAAAAAAAAATCATACATTTTGGGTAAAATCCTGCATGAGTGATGTTGTGTTCCTCCCAGTATGTCATAGCAGAGGACACATGATGTGCATTTGTCCCATTATTGGTGAGATTGACTTGGATCCTTGATTGTGGAGGTATCTATCAGGTTTCTTCTTTAGAAATTGTTGTTCTCCCCTTTGTAATTTTTATAAGCAATCTGTTGGGAAATACTTTGAGATGATGTAAATATCCTATTGTTCTTCATATGTTCAGTGAAGCCATTCATCATTCCTCCTTGAACTACTTACTACAATGATGGCTGAATTAGTTATACCAGTTTTCTAATGCTATTGTTTTTTCTACATTTATTAGTTAAGCATTTTGTGGCAAGGGATTATTTTCCCTTTGCCCCACCTATTTACTTAATCAGTATAGATTTGTGAGTTTTTATTTTATTCCACAGGCTACAGCATCTCGCACATAATTTTTATTTATTTTGATGCTCTAGGGGTCCCACATTTGGTTGAGGAGTTCCTTTAGCTGACCCCTGTGTCTTTTTGGTGATATCTTTACTCTCCTTACTTTTTGGCACAATAAGTTACTCCAGGCTCATATTGTACTTTCTTGTGCCAATCCTGGAATTACCCCTTTCTCCAAGGACTCTTAGTTTAATATGTGCTTTTGCCTTCAGGCTGAATCATATTAATTCAGATGAAAATGTTGCCCATAAGCTTAGTAACTCTGGTTTAATAACATTTTCATGAGTACTCTGAGGAACTTTATACTCAGACATGTTTTACTAACTCTTCCAGACGATTTTCAAGTAGACACTGTAAAATATCATGATTTGACTATACATACACATTACATCATTCATTAATTGGTCACATCAACTCACTATGTGAAAATGAGTCGTTATAACAAAAAAGATTTGAGCTGCAGATTCCACACTAAACAAAACAGATATGTAATATCACACTATGGGCCTTCCTGGGAAGTTATTATTATTATTTTTTTAAGAATAAAACCATAAATGGTGAGTTTTAGAGATCATCAATTCCTGAACTTGCTGTTCTCTGGGCACGTTAAGGTTCCAAAGTGTCTATAGACGATCTTTTGTTTTTAGGTTTCAATCAAATGCAGTAGAGAAACTGGAGCTTGTCTTGACTGTTACAGGAGAGAGATGTCATTTGTCTGAGGGTGACATGTAAAGTTCAGTGAACATATTAGCCGAAATAATTCATACTTCAGCATTTGTGAGGAACATAGTAAGTGTGTCTATTCTTTAAAGCTTCCTGCTAAACAAACAGCCTTTTCACCATGCAATCCATGTTGGCAGTAGGTTAGTTATTTATGAATTGATTTCTTTCTACTTGGTTTCCCTTCTAGATTAGCATTCTGTTTACATTCCCATGGATGCCAAACATCACACCCCTCTTCATCTCACATTCCAGAGGATGCTGGCTTCTCTAACAAGAGGCTGAGTGTCTTTGGGCTTCCACAAGTAGTGAGACTCTCATGCTAGTGACCAGTACCCTCTCCTTGTCTGTCATTCCAGAACTGCCCAGACAGCAGAAGTGTTTGGACAGAGCCAGAAGCATCAGCAGAGAATTCCAGCCTTGGCCCAACAGAACCAATATCATTCCAGCAGCCTCTGGTGAGGATGGAGTGGGGGCTTCAACTTGCATCCTCAAGGTGCCCTAGGGGAAGATGTGAGAGAGGACCACTGTATGCCCACAACCTCCCCATGCCCACAAAGTCCTTAAAGGCAATATTTCAGTCCCAAATAATAAATATTTGCTGACTTGAGATTTGGTGATCTCCTTTGTCCCCAGGATCCAGTTACCTAACTTACTCGTCAGGGTCCAAAGCAAATCACCCTGTGCCCTTTGAGTTCTTGGCTGGCAAGTAATCGACAAGTAGCAGACAGATTGATTAAAGATTAGGGCCTAAACAAAATTTAATGATAACATGTAGACCTCTTGGTGGGAGAGACCCAGAAGGACTGACTAACTTGTCTGCATGGCTTTGGACACCATTTAAATAACTTAGTCCAAACAAGCAGGTTGGGGAAGAAAGGAGCCGCTCAGTCAGGGAGTTTACCACGGAAGACACAGTAAACAAAGACATAAAGATTTAAGTTCTACCTTCTCCAAGGAAGAGAGATAAGGTGATTAGTTCTTACTAGAACACACCCTTACAGAGAGAAGCTACAGAAACATCTTTTTTTTTTTTTAAAGATTTATTTATTTATGCATACAAAAACTGGGGTGTAGGCCAGAGGTGTGGGGGGTGGTAAGAGGATTCACCAGAGACAGAGTGGGGAGCAGAGCAGGCAAATCCACTGAAATACACTGCTGAGGGGAGCATCGGGGAGACAGAAGAGGTCTGCTGTGCCATGTGGGAAGCTCCCTGGCCAGGGATCGAACTTGTGCTGCAGTGGCTGTCGATAGCTTCACAGTGCTGAGACTTAACCTGTTGCTCCACCAGGGAGGCCCCAGAAACATCTTTTTAAAGACAACCTCTGCCCATCCTTCAGAGCCCCTCCCACGATGTCTACCTTTTGCCAGACCTGTGTGTGTAAAGACTTTTAATAGAGCGCTAGAAGAGGCGCAGGGGAGAGAAGGATTTCAAGTAGTAGGTAGTGAAGCTCCAAAACCACCCATTCCCTTGTAGGCAAGTGTCAGACTTGCCTACAAGGTTAAACAGGCAAGCCAGATTGGGGCTGTCAGGAGTGAGCCCAAGGTAGCTTCTGGCAGGGAAAAAAAGCAATAGGTTGAGCAAGGTGGAGAAGGCTGGGAGAGAAAAGACTTGAAGTTCAGAATGTACTCTCTGAGCTGGATGATCTACCACAAGATCAAGATGGTGGATGCAACAGTGTCTGTATGTTACAGGGCAGCCCGTTATAAAATGGGGTGCCTGACTGTGGGTCTTCACCCGTGCATTTAAAAGGGACTTAGAAAAGAAATTGGGAAACTGGTCCTACCAGTTCCACTGAGCTGGAACCCCAATGGCGCACTCAAACCCGGCAAACAGCCAGGAGACCCCCAAAGCCACATGTCTGGTTGTAGACCAAACCCGGCTGCTTAACTTCACCCTCAGTTCCCAGCATCCTCCCTTCAGTGATGATGGCATTATGGGATTTGTAGTCCTTGCCGTCTTGGATCTCTTTGATCTGAGGTGGGAGTGGGTGAGGTGGGTCCGTAAAACCTATCTGTGGAGTCTGTTCAGGGTGTTCTTTCTTTCCAAACATGTAGAGAGCTGGGCAATCCCGCTTGCAAAGCACTCAGGCCAGGAGGGCAATGATTACCCACCCAACACGGATGCTCAGCTCTGCTTCTAGGTCCCAGCAGTGCCCCCTTCAGGAAATCCAATTCATGGCATGCTGGGAGTTGTAGTCAGATGTCTGAGGCTTGGAGCTGGGGTGGAGTTCAGTGTGTTCTACCACGTTGCCAACCTGCCAGCTCTGATTCTAGGCATGCCAGTCTGCTCTAACAACAACCTCTGCCCACTCTATTTTGTCATATCTTTAAAATGGAGAGTATAGCAGTTCTTCTACCCCCATACCATCCTGTGAGACTGAAATCTGTAAACACATATTGAGAACATACCATTGAGCTTGGTGTGAGGCCAGCACTGCTAACAGCTATTTGGCGTGGCTACCGGGTATTCTGTGATCATATGTGGCATCTGTGTCCAAACACACAGGCCAGGGCTCAAAAAGTACTTGGCTTTTGGGGTCTATTTTAGCTCTTCTAATACTGAAAACAGCTGAAAGTTCTGCTGATGGCTGAAGTGGGAGAGACGACTCAATTAGCCTTTGGGACTTGGAAACCTTTTGGGAGGAGTTTATAGCTTTAAGAATGAACTTCTCTCCTCTTGGGTCCTTAAGACCTTGAGGTTCTCGGAGGATCCAGCTGCTCCCCAAATGGGTGTGCATGCTGGCTCTGTGACACATGGAAGTGAAGGGGACCCAGGACCAGGGAGGCTGGCATCGGGGGACTCTACGGGAGCACGTCCTTGAGCCGTCGCTGAGGAAGGAGGACAGAGACACCAGCGTCAGGCTTTCAGCAGCCCTGGGAAGATGCTGTCAGCAATGGTTAGCAGGAGGCTTGTAAAGACTCACTCACCAGGCTGAAGTGTGTGTCAGGCAGATGCTAGCGTTTGACTCTGCAAAGGCGGGGAGCCTTGGGGAGGCCCTAAAAGCTCTTTGAAGGGATCTTCCCACCCACTTAGACTCTATAGTATGTACAGAGCCTTGTGACACTTTGCACCGTGCTTTTCAAGTGTGGGCTCAAGGGTCTGTCTCCAAGCCAGTCCTGTGCTACCAGGTGCAAACTAAAACCCAAGGACCACAAAAGAGATTGCGGCACACAGTCTGGCCGGGCTGCCTTCTGGACCTGCCCTGGTTTCTCCTGTGTATTTCTTTGGAGCTTGGATCCTTTGCCATCTAGGAATTGCCTAAAGAGACCCCTCCTGGAATATGGAGCCCCGAGGTATTTGCATAAACCTGAAAGCAGGGGCCTCCCTGGTGGCGCAGCGGTTGAGCGCTGCGCTGTGGAGCTGTCGGGCAGCGTGCGGTGCGAGTTCGAGGCCCAGCCAGGGAGATTCCCACATGGTGCGGCAGACCTCTCCTGCCTCGCCCGCTGCTCCCCTCAGCAGTGGATTTCTGATCTGCCTGTTCTGCTCCCCATTCTGTCTCTGGTGAACCCTCTCGCCGCCCCATGCCCCTGGCCTGTACCCCAGGTTGTATGTATTAATAAATAAATCTTTAAAAAAACCCCAAAGAACTGAAAGCAGGTTTGAATGTTTAGGAAAAGAGCTAAGTCAGTTCCTCGACGAGTGAGTAGCACAGATTATATTTGGTCACTGATTGTAGCTTCATTTCCATGTTTGTATTTGTTTGCTTCTCTCTGATTTGATGCTTCAATGTATTTTGTGTTAGTTACTTGACTCCTGTGATCTAGCCCGAGCATCTATACGTGTAATTAAAATCCAGTATTGTCTCTTTTCTCTCAGGAAAGGATATACGATTTTTTGGCTGAGCAGATGCTTGGCACCTGTACCTTGACGCTGTCTGCATTTTAGAGCACCTATTTCCTTGACCTCCTGCACTGGAAGAAAATGAGCCTGAATTTGATGGTGGATTTGTGCAATGGTTTCTAATTCCACAGTACTGGATTGTTAAAATGGCGCAGTGTGTGAATAATCATGTCACTAATACAAAATGAAAATCCCTGTAGGCAGTTGCTTTTCCTAATTCTGTTTGATTTCTGAGAGCAGATACCATTATTCAAAGCACATATGAAATCATGCACCTGGGCATTTAAATTTGGGATTGAATATACTGCAGTCCTGAGCTTGAAAAAAAAAAAAAAAGCTTCAGGGAATTAGCATTTTCCCAGCAGCAGATTTAATAACCCTGAAAAAGGATTTGTGAACTCCACTGTCCATCAAGGAGCATAGCTGTTTTGAAGAGCCATGCAGGGAATTCAGCCTTATTAAGGAGATTCCTGTTCCACTGACAAGGTATTTGAAAATTTTCATAGACAAAAAGCTTATTGTGTATTATGAGATGGTTTATAAGGCTTCTGTTAAAGTTTTGCTTCTGGTTTTTGCAATCTGATGCTGCAAGCAACCACCGCTGAAAACAAATCTTAGCAAGTGGTTTGCTCTGGAAAAATAAAATCAACTGGGCCTCCCTGGTGGCGCAATGGGTTAAGTCTCAGCCTATGAAGCTGTCGGCAGCCACTGCAGCAGGAGTTCGATCCCTGGCCAAGGAGCTTCCCACATGGCACAGCAGACCTCTCCTGTCTCCCCGCTGCTCCCCTCAGCAGTGTACTTCAGTAGATCCTCCTGTTCCGCTCCCCACTCTGTCTCCAGTGAATCTTCTCGTCCCCCACCCCATCTCTTGTATGCATAAATGAATAAAAATAAATTCTTTAAAAAGTTTTCATAATAGTATTAAGATGATATTTGCCTTTTCCACCATTTTTGATATTTCATGGTCAAAATGTAAAACAAGGGCAGATAAATCAGGTTGTTGTTTTTTTTTTAAATCAGGAATAAAGGTTGTACGGGGTGGGGGGGGTGGTCTTCATCTTTACTAGACCCACATGAAGAAAAGAAAGTGAGATTCACGTCAAAACGTCCCGATGGAGCTGGGAAATGATTAGTCTTCACTAAGTTTCCTGAGTGCACTTTAAAAAAATTCTGTGGGAATGGGCCCTGCACACATCGAGTCCAGCGGGGCTGGAAGAGAGCACCCGAGCTGGGGTCTGAACTGTCCCTCCTGGGACTTGCACTTGAGTGAATGACAGGCAGAAGGTCCTGCTCTGGCTGGGGACCTGCCATTCGTGTTCTCAGAAGTGAACAGAGAGGTCTAGGAAATCTGGTTGATATAACTTGTTGCAAGAATCAAATTTGAGCTTCAAAGTGAGATCTAGAATCTTGGAAAATTTGTATCTGCCACGGTTAAGTTGGTAGCTTCCAGCTCCTACAAGCCTTTCCTGATGGGGTGGGAGGTGATATTCATAGATGCAGCCTTTTGATATTGTGTAAATATACACTTACAATATTTGGAGATGTGCCTAACTCAGTGAACTGATATTTTCCAAATGACCAGTGCAAAGTGGTTCAAAATCACATATGGGTGAAAGATCCATCCAAAGGGCAAATGGCCCAGCGGACTTTAAGATAATATAGTATGAAAGGTCACTGATGTGATTTCATATTCCACATCACAACTAACCTTTAAGAAATGACCAAAGGGGGAGGCTTTCAGAGCGTAGGATTAGGGATTAGATGGAAAATATTTGTACCCACCTCTTCATTTATTGGGACCTAAGATTACTCTAAAAATACATTCCATCACAATTTTTTAATCATTAAAAAATGAGTACATGCTGATATTTGGTGTATTCTCCGAAAGGAAGATATATAGTGATCTGAAATGCCTATTGAATATTCCTCCCTTTTCCAACAACATGTCTGTGTGAGACTGGGTTGTCTTCAGATTTATCCACAAAATTTATCACAAGAGATTGAGGTGTGAGAATCCAGTTGTCTTCTATGAAGCCAGCACTGAAGAGATCTGCAAACACGTGAGACACCACCCATTTCTCTACAAATGGCTTATTTTGGAAAATAGCGCAAGTCCTCATAAACTTGTTTTGTGTCTTAACCATACATTTGTTTATATTACTATGTAGTAATGCTATTATTATCTAAAATGCATTCATAATTAAAAATGACATTTTAGGGCCTCGTTGGTGGCACAAGGGGTTAAGTCTCAGACTATGAAGCTATCCGCAGCCACTGCAGCACGAGTTCGATCCCCTGCCATGGAGCTTCCCACAGGGCGCAGCAGACCTCTCTTGCCTCGCCCGCTGCTCCTCTCAGCAGTGTATTTCTGATCTGCCTGTTCTGCTCCCCACTCTGTCTCTGGTGAATCTTCTCACCACCCCACATCTCTGGCCTGCACCCCAGCTCTTGTATACATAAATAAAAATAAATAAAAAAAAAGTTTTCTCATTAAACATTTTTAAATGGTAAACGTTGATAGATATGACCTTGACACACCCTTATCTTTAGCAAGTGTCAGGGGATTCCAAGATTAAAAAGTCTAAGACTTGCTGATGGTAAGCCCTTGAGGGTTGCAGGATTTTGGATATTCTCACCAACGCAGCGTGGCGTCACTGAGGAGCTTCCGCTTTGAGATAGATCTTAAAAATCATTATCCTTGAGTGTGTGTTTGTGTGTGGGACTAAAATACGTTAACAATTTCTGCCTCTGCGGAAGGCAAATGGGGCCTAATGGGGCATTTACAATCTGGTCCATCAGTCTTGGCTGGAGAGACACCTGCCCAACAGACGCACCCAGAGGTGAACTGTGACAAGCCAGGTGTCCGTTCCTGGTCGTCTTTAGCGGCCTGCGTGTCATCCGAGGTGCGCGGAGAGTATTCACTCTGTCCCAGGCCACTTCCAATGCCCCCGGTGTCCGAGAGTGGACGACCCGCCTGGGGTCCAGGAAGGGCGAGGGAGCCACCCCTGCTTTCTCCCGGCACCATCCTGCCTCCCTCTGGCCGCCTTTGATGTGCTGATTCTGTGTCTTGAATTTCTCCTGATGTCCTCTTCGTTCTGGAGGGTGAGGTACAGGTCAGCCCGAGGCAGGTGACAGGGAAGGTGGCGTTGACTGATGCAGGAAGAAGGGAAAGGAAAAAGAAGAAAGGCATTTTAGCTGAGACCTCATTTTCGAAGAGTTGAGAGAACTTTGTCAGAGCTTCCAGACTCAGCTGCTGCTCTGGACAGGGGCAGGGAGGGGCGTGGTGTGGGGCAGGGAGGGACCAGAGGGCCTGCTTGGCTTTTTTTTTTTTGTAAGATTTATTTATACATAGAAGCTGGGGTACAGGTCAGAGGGGTGGGGTGGTGAGAGGGTTCACCAGAGACAGAGTGGGGAGCAGAACAGGCAGATCAGAAACACACTGCTGAGGGGAGCAGCGGGCGAGGCAGGAGAGGTCTGCCGCACCATGTGGGATTCTCCCCGGCCGGGCCGGGCGTCGAACTCGCATCGCTGCTGCCGACAGCTCCACAACGCAGCGCTCAACCACTGCGCCACCAGGGATGCCCCCGGGCCTGGTTGAATTTTGCAGAGTGGAGGGGCAAGCATCGGTCTGGATGAGCTCAGGGCAGCCCCTGCAGTGCCTCCCGGAGGCAGCGGGAGGTCAGGGCGGTGAAGGCCGGGTCAGGCGGAACGAAGGCCGGCTCCCTGGGGAACGGTGTGACCAGGTGACAGTGCAGGTGCCAGCGTGAAGCAGCTGCCAGCTGAGCTGAGCTGACGACAGTGAGCACTGGAGCAAAGGCCCAGCCACAGCCCCTGTCCCCCCTGCAAGCTTCCCACCTGGGAGCCTTTCTCCGCCTCCTTGCTTTCAGGGCACAGACGACCCTCTTGAAAGAATCAGAATCGACCCCCTTCAGCACTGTGCTTCCAAATCCTTAGAGCAAAAAATAACAAGCTGCTCCCTTCTGAATGTGGGGAGGAGGGTGGGGACCCAGTCAGTGAATGTGCCCCCAGGCAGGGGCATGCAAACAGTGATGGCTACTGGGCGCTTCTTCCCGAAGACCTGGGGAAGTTTTTGCGGGAGCTCAGTGCACACACCTGTCTGTGGAACTGGCCGCCGACAGCTCTTGTCTCCCCAGAGGACTCAGCAGGTGGGAGCTGTTTTCTTCCAGGCACAGTGCCGAACTTCCAGAACTATCCACAGAACTGGCATCATTGTAGACATATGATGTCTCTCAGTGTGTTTTTCCAAACCTCATTCCTTTCCGTGATGCCTTTGCAAAAGGGGGAAAGTCCTCAAGGAGATATTTTCGGTTTGAGTTTGCACCTTTGTCTCCGTTCCAGGCTTTTTTTTTGTTCTGGTGAGATCCACGAAACAGACATATTGTGCGAATGATCTGGTCGTGGAGAGCGTGCTCCGTGAGGCTGCAAACTATTCAGAAGCGTTTCTCGGAAGCAGAGCGCATTCCCTGGGCACAGACGTGCCACATCCCGATGAGAAGCGACTGTCAGAAAACCGATTCCCCTTCTTTCCCTTCTGACCCGTTGTTCGATTCTTCCTCTGGAAATTTCCTCCATTCTTTTCCTCCTCTCCCTTCTTAGCAAGGCGATGGAGGCTAGAAAATTTGGGAAGGAGGCATCCCACGACCAGCGACTGGCTGACACAGGCCAGAGCTGGAGGCGGGGTAGGAACTACGAACGTTGTCATTAAACAAGCTACAGGGAAGTAAAGTTCCCGGAGGTGCAGGCCGGAGGTGGGGGTGTGGCGGTTGAGAGCCACTGTAAAAGAATCTCCCCGTCCTTTCAAATCTACAGTCAAACCAAATATAGAAAAAATCCTCAGGTCGCTCCGACCCTAGAGGTAAATAATTTAACAGCAGTTCACACCACCGAAGGAGAAGACTGCCGGTGCCGGTGCCATTTCTGCCCTGGCAAGAGGCAGCCCCCCTGCCCTCTGGGGCCTGTGCAGGTGTTTCTCTTCACTGACCGTCCCCCCAAAGCAGTGGAGGCAGCTCCCCTCCAACCTCCCACCTGTGCTGTGCAGGTTTCTCTTAGCAAACCTGTCTCTGAGGCAGCTCTTTCTGCCGCTCGTGCCTGTGCAAACATCCTTTACTCCCCTTCCTCTTTTTTTTTAAGATTTATTTCTTTATGCATACAAGAACTGGGGTGTAGGCCAGAGGTGTGGGGGCGTGAGAGGACTCCCCAGAGACAGAGTGGGGAGCAGAACAGGCAGATCTACTGAAACACTGCTGAGGGGAGCAACGGGGACACAGGAGAGGTCTGCTGCACGCTGTGGGAAGCTCCCTGGCCGGGGATCGAACTCATGCTGCAGTGGCTGCCGATAGCTTCATAGGCTGAGACTTAACCCTTGCGCCACCAGGGAGGCCCTCACATCATTGTGGTTTTCAGTTGCCCAGTCTGTGATACTTTGTTGCAGTGGCCTTTCTCAACACACACACACACACACACACACACACACACACACACACACACACACACACACACTGACTATGGCTGTGTTAACTAGCTTGATGGTGGTAATCATTTCATAAGGTAGATCAAATCACCCTCACCTTAAAGGTATACAATTTTTATTTTTCAGTTATCCCGCAAGAGAACTGACAGAAAGGTCCCCCATTAACCAAAGAACAGAGGGGAGATGTCTCCGAGTGGGGACAGGAACTTCCAATTCAATGGCCGTGGCCACCGTGCTGTCTTTGTGCCCTCGTGCCCGTACCGGCTGGGCCCCTCGTGTGGAGTTGCTTCTTCTTCCTCTTCCATCTGGAAAACTTGTCCCTGCTCTTCTAGAGTCAAACAGTCATTTCCTGGAAGGTCTCCTCAGATGTTTCTGCAAGAGGGTGGTGCTCAGGAAGGGGGGTGTCCCAGGACCCCACCCCCACCTCAGGCCGGAGAGAGCCAGGACACCTAGGACCACGATTCCCAGAATGCCATCAGCACCGAAGGAAGGATGCTGAGGACTGAGGGTGGAGTTAAGTGAAGGTTTTTTTGGGGGATTTAAAAGACCTGACCTGTGAACTTGGGGAGATTGGTCCTTGGTGTGGATGGAGGAGAGTTTTCCTGAGTAGGCAAGAAGAGTCCAGCTCAGAGAAACTGGTAGGACATTTTTACCAATTTATTTCTTTATCTTTTCTTTTCTCTTTCTGTAAATAAATCTTTTTATTAAATCTTTTTATTAATTTTATTGTGTGTGCCTGCATTTGAGTTTTTAAGTCTCTTTTTAAGAGCACGGGTGGGACCCAGACAGGCACCCCACGGGGTTTCCCTGTAACAGTTCCAGGCAAGATGTTCTTGGTGTCTCTGTCTCCATGCCCCTGGCTCCATGAGTGAGGGCTCAGTGCTGACCTGACCCCCTTCCGCCTCCATTCCTGAGGTGCCAGCATGTGGAGCGATGTCTTCCCATCCCCATGCTCCGCAGGCTTGCCTGCCACCGAGCAGACAGTCAGTGAACTACAGACAACGTGATAAGTGGACAGAGTCTCAAAGACAGTCTGGATTTTATGTAATGGCAGGGCTCAAATCGCCTCTGAGTTGTCAGCTGAGGGACTTGGGTATTAGAAAGAAACTGTGGACCTTAGCAGGCCTCTGACCTGCTAAGGAAGAAGTGGTGTTTCCACTAAGGAATTCCTTCCTAGCTCCTCTTGGAAAACTTGGTTCTCTCAATCTTGAGTCCTGAAAATGAAAATCGGAGACGAAATTGGGAAAATGGAAAAAAAAAAACAATAATAATTCTCATGTGAGAACTAAAGCTGAACAGTCAGCCTGGAGGCATTTCTGGTTAGGAGTCTGCTGACATCAGGTGGGAAGAAAGAGCAGGGAGCCACGACAAGCAGTTTCAAAGGGTCAGGCTGACATTTCCAGAAACCAGGGCAGGAGCACTTAGGAGAGAATCAGCCACTATGTACTAGTCAGTCTGACAGAAGTAGCCGATGAGTGTGTTCGTGCACTGTCTCCTGCTAATAGTGAGTCATTCTTGCAATAAAAGAAATACTAATAAGTTCATAGGCATAGTGTACTTTGCATAATTGCCTTGAGTGGGGTTATGAGAAACAATATGTTTGTAACCAAAATACGCCCTTAAAGCAGGAGAGCAGTGCTGTTAACCTTGCTGGGAGAATGTTGTTATTCAAATACCATCCGATAGCATTTGCTGATATTTTTCACTGTTTGAATATTTGCTGGAGGTTACAGTTCTTTGTTAAATAGACAATATTTTCACTATATAACAAATGGAAATAAGCTTTTGTTTCACTCTTTTTTATCGCAGCCATTCATTGAGAAACATGTCAACAAAAGTTTAGGAAAAATATTTAACGATGGTTGCTTTTGGGAGCTCCTGAGGATTCCTATCTCTCATTCCCAAATGCCAAAGATGAATATCCATTGAGAATTTGGGAATATTGGAGAAGTTAATGTGGGCACCCTTTGGGAAACAGCCCAGAAAGAAGTGTGTCAGGGCCTTCTTGGTGGCATAGGGGTTAAGTCTCAGCACTATGAAGCTATCACCAGCCACTTCAGCACAAGTTTGCTCCCTGGCCAGGGAGCTTCCCACGTGGCGCAGCAGACCTCTCCTGTCTCCCCGCTGCTCCCCTCAGCTGTGTACTTGAGCAGATCCACCTGTTAAGCTCCCCACTCTGCTGCTGGTGAATCCTCTCACCCCCCCACCCACAGACCTCTGGCCTGCACCCCAGCTCTTGTATGCATAAATAAATAAATCTTAAAAATAAAAAGAAAGAATTGTGTCAGAGCTAGGAAACCATAACAATGACTCAGGACCTGGTCTCCAGGTCAGGGAAGAAGGAGGAATGCATGGTCTTCCCATGGATTCTTCTGGAAGGCTTTCAGAAGAAAACCAACTTTTGTGTTGGCCAGTTTTTTGTCTGTAGGTGCTTCAGGAGAAATATGTCTCTTGGGACTCCTGGGGGAGTAGAGGGGCAGAGCTGGGCTGAGGGGCACTGTTTGGGGCTCCCCGGCCTGGGTCACCCAGGGCCAGGTGTGCGCCTGTCCTCTGCAGAGCCGAGAGGAGCTGGAGGGTCTGAGAGACACATGAAGGGGCTGGAAGAAAGGACCCCCTCCTTTCTGAACGAGGCGTGCTGGCTTGTGATGGCTTGTAGGACGATGTGGTGATTTGGGGTACAAGGACCATCTCATTCCCTTTGAAAAATCTTGGCAGTGAGCTCTTGTGTTGGGCCTTAGGCATAAGGGAGAGTAGCACCAGGCTGGCCCGTGGTAGATTCAGCGGCAAACCAAGCCCCAACCAAGCTGGAATCAGAATTCAGTGTTTGATTGGGGTGGAGCTTGGAGTCTGTTGCTGGGTTGCATTTTTATTTACCACTTGACGTACTAGGATCCAATGGGAATGTGGCACCTTTCCCAGAGGCACGGGAAATAGGTTTGGCCTTACTCAAACCCCAATGACTTTCTAAGATTCTTAAAAAAATGGCAATACCAACATTGTGACCCCAAGGAAGATTTAACGCTGTTATCACCAAGGGACAGAGGAATTTTCTTTTTTTTTAAAGATTTATTTATTTATGCATACAAGAGCTGGGATGCAGGCCAGAGGAGCGGGGACGGTGAGAAGATTCAGCAGAGGCAGAGTGGGGAGCGGAACAGGCGGATCTACTGAAGCACACTGCTGAGGGGAGCAGCGGGCGAGGCAGGAGGGGTCTGCTGCGCCCTGTGGGAAGCTCCCTGGCTGGGGATCGAACTCGTGCTGCCGTGGCTGCAGATAGCTTCATAGTGCTGAGACTTAACCCCTTGCGCCACCAGGGAGGGCTGGACAGAGGAGTTTTCTTCAGAGCCACATAGTGACCCATTCACTGGCCAGGTAGAGTGATGTGATGTCTGGCTTTGATCACTAGCCCAAACTCTCCTAAAGACCAGACATTTCCTCTGCACGGAAATGCAGCTGCTGCATAGAGCCCTGGCTCTCGACAAGACCCATCAAGCATGGTGTGGAGCTGAGAACTCAGGGTCTGAAGTCACACGACATCTAGAACCACTCCCAGCTCTGACATTATTGTGATATGTGGCACCTCTGTTTTCTCACTTTAGTATGTCTCCTCTATGGAATGTAGTAAGGAGGGACTAAGGGAACAAGTGGACAGACTGAGGGAACAGGCAGATAGACTAAGGGACAGGCGGACGGGCTGAGGAACAGGTGGGTGGGCTGAGGGAACAGGCAGATAGACTGAGGGACAGGCAGACGGACTGAGGGGATAGGCAGACGGACTGAGGGGATAGGCAGACGGACTGAGGG
>PVIJ01022355.1:0-16334 GCA_004024925.1 Scalopus aquaticus
GTGCTTGCCAGCTCCCGTCTCGCTGAAGAATGTGTTGAACGAGTCATCCCCACCACCGATGGTTTTGTCGCTTGGCATCTGACCATCAGGCTGAATTCCATGTTCAAGGCAGTATAATTCCCAGCAGGCATTGCCAATCTGGACACCTGCCTGCCCCACGTGGATAGAGATGCACTCGCGCTGGGAATCAGAACATAAACATGAGACCCACTTGTCTTCAGGGCTGTTAACACTATATGGCATGCAAATGAGAGCTGATAAAATAAATTAACATTTGTAAAATATTAAGGTCATCTTATTATTGGATCAAGAAGATGTGGTACATATACACAATGGAATACTATTCATCATGGAAAGAAGATAAACACATGCAATTTGCAGCGACATGGATGGAATTAGAGGGAATCATACTCAGTGAAATAAGTCAGAAAGAAAAAGAAAAATATCGAATGGTTTCACTTATAACAGGACTATAGGGAGGCCGGGTGGGAGAGAGACACTCAGCAGTGAGGGGTGGGGGGAGGGGAGGATAAGGGCACAAAATGGAAGAGAGGAGAATACAGGGGACCATGGAGATGGATCACGGGTGAATTGGTGGTGGGCTGCCCAAGGGGAATACAAAATGTAAAAGATATAAATAACAATAAAAAAATATTAAGGTCATCTTAGACATTACATTCCAGGAGCTTCCAAAGACCATTTATATCTGTACATGTGCCATCCAACATGGTCACAGACACGTTGAACTATGCAAAGAAACTGTCAGGAAAAAACTCATCTTTTATGCAATCAATAAATGTTTAAAATTTAGGTGGAAGCAATTTTGCTTCCACCTAAAGATTGATATTACCCCATCTTAGGCAATGGTCTACAAAATCAAACACTACATATGAAATAACAAATTTTCAATCACTGATCAATGGGTAGCACAAGACAATGATTTCTCAAAGGGGAGAAACAAGGCAAATTCTACAACTGCCCCAGAAAACTGATGAGGAGTTTAGTTTCCAGGCTACAGCACAGGGAAAAGAAACCCAAAGTGTAGGAATCTGAGCTGGGAAAAGAGAAGTCCGTGTCAGAAAGACTGAAGTAGCAAGCATTTGCTGCTATTTAAAAGTAAGTTAAAAGGTAAACTGCCCACAAGCTTCAGAATCTTCATTAGTTATGAGAAATTTGTATTTCATGCTTCATGAAGTTAACACTAGTCCTTAGTGATATAGCAAGAATACACTTTCCCAGTTTTGTTTTCTTTTGCCACTTTTGCCCTTTGTCCTACATTCATCTCACCAACCTGCCGTGACTCAGTGGTGTTACTATCACTTATGCAAGGTTTTCTGTGCCAGGAGTGACAACTATACTGGAGAAGAGTGACACAGAAAATGCACCGGGCTGGTCAGCAAGGAGTCCCACTGAGTCCACAGCTCAGCACACTCAGTACACCAGGCACAGCATATAAAGACCTGCTAACCCACAACACACTGAATGGAGTCCACAGCAGTGGGGCCAAATAAGTCTACCCTAAAGACTGCTGAATCCAGCTAAGAAAATTTCAAAGCAAGTCTCAAAAATATATTTGTTTCCAGGTGTGTTAATAGCATCTCAGAAAAAAGCCCTACACTTGTTAAAGGGGTAACAAAGAAACTAGCACCCAATAATAAAATTCATAATGTCTGGTACCCAATTTAAACTTGCTAGGTATATTTTAAAAAGTCAGAAAACATGATTATTTAAAGAGAAAAAGCAATCAATAAAAACATACCCAGAATGACATAGATGATAGAATTTAGTAGATGTGAACATTGAAATAACTACAAAACATCCACATGCTCAAGTAGGTAGAGAAAAAAATGAATATAAGGAGACCATGATTGATATAAAAAAGACCAAATCACAGTGCTAATGACAAAAGAAACCCTGTCTAAATTAAAAATACACTGGATGGAATTAACTACCAATTACATATACTACAGAAGGAAAGCTTTAATGATGGAAAAGTTCTGGAAATAGTAGAAATGTTCTGGATCAAACACTTAAAGTGATTAAAATGATAAATCTTGTGTCATCTATATTTAACCAAAAGAAAAGGAATAAAAAGGACCATAATGATACATGCACAACATGGATGAATCTAAAAAATAATTATGAGCGAAGAATCCAAACAACAAATGAAAAGATCACATTTCTGTACAATTCCAGAAAATACAGAAAACAGGTTAGTGATAGGCGAAGGTTAGATGAACAGGAAGAATCTACCAAAAAAAAAATACAAGGAAAGTTGGGGATGATGGATATGTTCATTTTCTCAAGGTGATTGTTCCAAGAGTTATCAATGTTAATAAATGTTAAACCATGTCAGATTACACACTTCAAATCAGTACTTTATGCCACAATGAGATACCACCTCACACCTGAGAGGATGGCACACATTAAAAATACAGGCAACAACAAATGCTGGAAAGGATGTGGAGAAAAAGGAACTCTTCTACACTGCTGCTGGGAATGTGAACTGGTCCAGCCACTATGGAAAGCTGTATGGCGATTCCTCAAACTGCTAAACATGGAGCTTCCATACGACCCAGCAATCCCACTTTTGGGAATCTACCCAAAGGACACAAAAACACTAATCCAAAAGGATACATGCATCCGTATGTCCATTGTGGCACTGTTTACAATAGCAAAGGTATGGAAACAACACAGATGTCCAAAAATAGATGATTGGATCAAGAAGATACGTTACATATACACAACAGAATACTATTCAGCATTCGAAGATAAACACATGCAATTTGCAGTGACATGGATGGAACTAGAGGGGATTATACTCAGCAAAATAAGCCAGAAAGAAAGAGAAAAATATCGAATGGTTTCACTTATAACAGGACTATAAGGAAACCAAATAGGAGAGAGACACTCACTGGGGGGAAGGGGGAAGAATAAGGGCACAAAATGGAGTAGAAAAGGGCACAAGGGACCACAGAGATGGGTCACGGGTGAATTGGTGGCAGGTCACCCAAGGGGAATACAAAACGTAAAAGATATAAATAACAATAAAAAATACATATAGTAACAAAAAATTAATACTTTATTTTATGTCAATAATACTTCAATACAGCTGTTTATAAAAGACAAAATAAGGACTTTTTCAAACATTTGAAAACTGAAAAAATCATGAGCAGATCACTACTACAAGAAATGTTAATAGTTGCCTGTTAATTTTGTTTTTTAATTTACCGTGGTTATTTGTTTTTCCTGATCCCTTATTTGGTTCCCCTACATTCCTCCTATAAGTGAAACCATCTGGTATTTTCCTTTTTCTTTCTGGCTTATTTCACATAATCCCTTCCAGCTCCAACCATGTTGCTGCGAATGGCATGAGTTTATGTTTTTTGATTGCTCAATAGTATTCCATTGTGTATATACAACAAATCTCTTGATCCAGGTTTGGGGGGGCAGAGAAGGATCAAAATAAGGGAAGGAAGAACATAGGGACTATGGTGATGGTGCACAGGTGAATTGGTGATGGGAATTTTACGGGGACTACACCTGAAGCATGTGTTGTACAAAAAGGAAGAATGACGTAAAATATATATAACATTTTAAAAAAGAAATGTTAAAGAAATCCCTTTAGACAGAAAGAAAATACTAGTTATAAAAGTGAAACTAGGCCTCCCCGGTGGTGCAGTAGTTAGGCGCTGCACTGTGGCGCTGTCGGCAGCAGCGACGTGAGTGGGACGCGAGTTCGACGCCTGGCCAGGGAGATTCCCACATGGCGCGGCAGACCTCTCCTGCCTCCCTCGCTGCTCCCCTCAGCAATGTATTTCCGTCGATCTACCTGTTCTGCTCCCCACTCTGTCTCTGGTGAACCCTCTCGCCACCCCACGCCTCTGGCCTATACCCCAGCTTGTAGGCATAAATAAATAAATCTTTAAAAAAAAGTGAAACTAAACAGAATGAAACACCAAAAGTATGGAACATGTGGGCAAATATAAAGGCATTTACCATGCTTGAAAATATAATTGAATGTTGAATGAAAATATGATTTACCATGGGATTTGTAACTCATGTAAAAGTAAAATATGACACACAACACCACAAAGAGCCAAAAAGGGAAAATGGAAGTATATTTTTGTTAAGTGGGAAGACATCACTTGAAGGCAGACTGGGATAAATAGAAGGTGTATGCTACAATCCCCAAAGCAGCCACAAAAAATAAAGTGGTATAGCCAAGAAGCTAATAAAGGAGATAAAATGGATCATAAAATTGATTTAAAGAAAGGCAGAAAAGAAGAATGACAGGGAACAAACAGATGAGATAAACAGCAATCTGGTAGACTTATTATTTACCAACAATCACTTTGCAGACCTAAATAAAAAGCAGGCTGCCAGACAGATGAATAAGCAAGCCCTAACTACAAACTAACTGCAAGCAGCCCAGAGAGAGGTTAAAAAAATAAACAATGAAAATAAGTATAAGATGGATAAAGATACATTATGTTAAGGCTAAACTACAGGAAAGCTAGACTGGCTGTAAGAACAATACAGTTTTTATCTTAGAATATTTTCTGCTAATATGGGCGTGTAGTTAGTGCAGACTTGCCTTGATCTGGGAGAAGGGAGGCTGGGCATAGAAAAGACCACAGCTCATCAGGGGGACCTCTCCAAGTAGGTTTGGAGGAAATGGCCCTGGGTGAGGTCGGGCTGCAAGGGTGAGCGAAGCCCTGAGCACTAGGCAGGCTACGAAGTCTGGGGATCAGATAGTGAGCATGGGATCTCCTACTTGGCCCCTGATTTAAAGCTTCTCTGATAGTGCCATGGTGGGCTCGATAACATGGTTGAGTGGGTTTAGTAACAGGAACTCAAGGTCTTTAGATTCTTGGCATTCTCTAACACCTGAGCAGGTTCCAGGGTCCAGGAGGTAGGCCCTGCCATACCTGGCCCACAGGGAGTTGGGAGTCACACAAAACAGCTCTCTGCAATGTCAAGACATGTGCAAGAGTGTGACCCTGAACCAAAATCACTTTTCAAGTAAGATTTTTACCAGAGGAAAAAAAAGTTATTTCATAATGATAATGGCCACTCCATCAGGAATGCATATTTCTATGTCTTCCAAATATACAAATATACAAAGAAGCTTCTAAATACAAAGAAAAACTGCTAGAACTGAAAGGAGAAATAGACAATTCACAAAGATTTCAACATTTCTGATAATCAAATAACTCAGCAGAAATTAGTTAAGGATACAGAAGACCTGGAAAACACTATCAACAACCATACTGACCTACATGACCCCAACACAGAAGAACACACATTCTTCTTACAGTGCACAAGGAAAACTTACCAAAATAGGTCAAACTTTTTCTCCACCAACTGCAAGATAAGTCTCAATAAATTTCAAATAATTCAAATAGGAGTTTTTTCAGTAGCAGCGAGTGACCCCAAAGAGCCCTGATTGTCATCAGCTCATCACCATTACCACACCTCCTGAGCACTGTAGCCAGACCCTCCACACCTTCAGGGATGTTACACCAAGCCTAGCACAAGCAGGGGGCCATACAGGTCATTGCAACAGAGGTTTTGGGAACAGTGAAACAATTCAAAGTAAGAAACAGAGTTTTATCAACAAGATCGACACCAAGGAAGAATACTTACACATCAAACTGCCACGAAGAATACCACCACGAAGTACCTCTGCAGTATAGGGGAAGAGAGACTGGGCAGTCTAATGCTGGTGAAAGGGTATGGATGCAACAAATGATACAGGCCCTTGTGAAGTTTTGGTGTAAGGTAGTAAATGCGCAGCAGACCATAATCATCATACAGATCTATCCTGTGCTACAGAGGTCCTCAACACAATTACCAGCAGAAAGACCAGAGTAGTGAGAGTGGGGAAGAATGCAAGATGGGAGAGTGCACCCCAAGACCAGGACCAATAAAGCAGGCCATGGTCCCACTTTAGAACACGTGGAGACTCTATGGGTGCCACCAAAGTATTTCAACACTCCTGTATAGAAAAATGGGATGGAGGGGCTGAAAACAAGCGTATAAGAGAGCAACATGAAATAGAATCTGTACTGGGTTATAGACACCAGTTCTGCAGGGGCCTTCCTCACTAAGACAACTTAATGAGAATAGTCATTAAGTTAAGGAAAACCAAGAGAATGAGATCCAACGCCAGCTGTCACCTCCATATTGGTACTGGCAACTTCAATTACCAATGCAGAACCCCAGAAACCCCTACACCACAAGAAGGCAAAGAGACAAAAGCAGCCAATCCAGCAGCTGATAATTCCTTCACTACCAAGGATGAGGAGGGTGAGCTGAGTAAATGCTGGTTTGTCATTTACTACCAGCATCTGGTTAGTTCAACAAGAAGAAATTAATATGAATTCCAGCAATGAATAAAGGATTAGAGCTGAAGTCCTTATGTGCTGGCTTTTTGTCTACTGACCCAATAACAAGATCTGCATTATCTGTGCAGTATGGGGATTTCGCTATTTTTACCTGAAGATATCTATTTTTGGTAAAACACTTTTTTTAAAGCTTGGTTTTTCTAAATAGACCTTTCAAGATTTTTAATTATTTCATATATGATCAAACTGAGCTTTTAAGAATCTCATTTTTAAATTTTAATTTGTAGTAAGTGTACAACTTGGTATTTAAAAAGAAAAGTTCAACAAACTAAGCATCAGTGTAATAAAAGTCTTAAGTACTAAAAAATGCAAATAATACAAGATGTTTTTTAAGCATTGGAATTAAATTATAAGTCAGTAGAACAAAGATATCTGAGAAATTCCCAAGTATGTGGAAACTAGTAAGAAAGAAAATCAAAGTATTTTGAATGGAATCAACATGAAAACATGGCATACCAAAATTTATGGAACACCGCTACAATGCTTAAAGGAAACATAAAAGTCTAAAATCAACGACCCGTAAGACTCTCCAGAAAACAGAAAAAGCACCTTCCCAACTCATTCTATGAGTCGAGCATTGTCCTACTACCGAAACAAAAGACAATTATAAGAAAACTACAGGTCAATACAAACTGCAGACAACACAAGCCAAAACTACAGACCAAATCAACAAAGACACAAAAGTTCAAATTTTTCAAAATCCATGTCATAAACTTCCACCTAAGAAACTAGAAAAAGACCAAATATCCAAGTTATGCTGAAAAAAAAAAAAAAGAAATAAACTAACAGAAACAGCAGGAGAAAAAGCAACGAAACCCAACCCTCATTCTCGACTTGAGAAACCCCAGGTGCACAAGCTTTACTCATTGCATCTCTACCTAGTCGGACATTCTGGAATACTCTGCAGGATCAAACACTGCATGCTGACATGTAGGAATCTGCAGGGTTTTTTGTACAATAAAAGAACAAGGTACAATCGTGTACCCTTTGGTGCAAGAGGGGGTAAGAGAAGCATATCGATTCATCTCTTTGCTTGGTTTCGCCTTCAAGAGATTCTAAGAATAAACGACCAAAAACCAACCAACCAACCAACCAAATCAACCCTACCTAATGATGGAAGTAAGAGTCTCTGCACATACCGTTTTCTATTACTCCTGTTTCAAGACCCTGTAAATATTTAAGTACCCCCGTACTTAGCACAACGGCAGCGGGTTCAAGTGCAACATTTGCTGGTGTTTTGGGAAGAATATGGACGGGTAAAGACGGCGGGCGGCAGCACCAGCGGAGTGTGTCTGTCTCCCATCCTGCATCGGCGCTCCGGCCACGGCCCTCGGTAGCGCCCGGTGCCGACTGGCCAGAGAGGACGCCTGCGCCCGCTGCCACCCCAGGCCTGCTCCATGATCCCACGCCGCCGCCAGTCTTACCATGGTTCAGTCGCTGGCTCGCTTGCCGTACCACCACACCTCTCTGTCCGACACCACGCGCCCAACTGCCGGCCAGCCGCGCCGCACGCCGCGTCCAGACTGGCTAGCGCCCCTGCCACTGCCATTGGCTCCGACCGTTTTGGGGGTGGGCTCCAGGCCGGGAGCCCAATCGCGATCGCCCATTTTGAAGCCTAGCGAGACGACGCCTTTGATTGGTCCTCATTTGGGCGGGAAGTAGCGACCTTCAACAACTTCTCGTGAGGCTCTGGCGCAGAAACTGCGGCGCTAATACCAGTGGAGCTACTGCGGAAGGGGCGCTTCTGGGCGTAGGGGGAGCCCATTCTCAGCAGCAGAGGCCAGGTCACCATAATTTACATCGCTGAGTTCCATTTCCCCCCAGAAAATGCCGTCTTACTACAGAGATGTCTGTACAGGGGTAGAGCATACCTGTCCACAGCCACAGGGCTCCCTTGCAGGGCTTTGCAGACTTAAGATGGAACAGATACATGTGAGGGCTCTTCAGTAACTACCTGTAACTACCTGTAACCTTCAGTAACGACATCCTGCCTGATGTTAGTGTCCTACTGGTAAGAATGTTTAAGTATTGAGTCTGTCAGGGGCAGAAGTGTAACCCGACTCCTGTAAGAATAAATTCCCAGAAGCAAGGGACTGGAAAGCTCTAGGAGGGAAAGAAGAGTTAATTCCTCCTTCGCAGAGACCTAGGAATTATGAGCGGCATCTTAGAAAAAGTGCCCATTTTCCAAGCAGCCAAGATGGGTGAAAGGGTAGGGCAGCCAGAGACGGGGCTCTGAGGGCTGGAAGGTTCCCAGCCACAGCTACTAATGGAATTGGTGTGGAGGATAACACTACAGCTCAGGAGGGCATCTGTGACTTCAGCCAAACTGAGGAGCTTGGCTCCCAGGTGTGGCCAGAAGCTGGCTGCAATGCAAGCAGTTCTGAGGAGCACGTGGCAGTAAGGGCAGAGTGTTGGAGGCCAGAGAATCTCCCACCTATACACCTTGATGACAAGACACAGAGTTCCAGGCCCCTGGGAAGGTGACTGAGGGCCTCAGTTTCCCCTTCCCTGCCAAGACCCTCCTGATGCCTGCTGCAGGTCAGTGGGAGAGGCTGTTTAGGAAAAGCAGAAAAGAAACTCTTTTGTCTCTTCTGAAGCACACACTGAGTGAATTGCAATTTTCATAGAGCAGGTAGACCCAGAAAGAAGTTAATTATAGAGAGTGTAAGAAATAACTGAAGTACTGAGATTGAAACGGGGCTGCAAGGGGCACTAAAACTGGCCAAGGACACTGCCTAAATCGTTTACTGGTTCAACATCTGAGTTCTTCACCCGCAGGCAGGCACAATTGCAAGACCAATCAGGTTCAGAGAACAATAATGGGATTTATTTAACAAACCAGGGAAAACAAAGTCACTGAGGCCACAAATGGCTGTTTACCTTACCCAAAGCAGTGTCCAGTGTTTTAAAGTCCTAAATACAAACACTCCCAAGATAGCATCTTCCCGCCACTGAGGATCTGGAGCATGCGGCAGCCAGGCTATAGGCTGGGATCCAACTCACAAAGATAGCAGAAGACAACAGGAGCTGCTCATGGAACTGCTGAGATGCCCCAGCACAGACCCTGACAAGCCACACTCAAAACAGCATTTGCAGCAGCCGAACTACCTGATCAATGACCACACTCACGCAGCTCAGCAAGGCACCCGACTCTGGGTCTTCACCTTCCTGCCATGCTGTAACAGCGGCAAAACGGGGAACAGTTTCAGTCGCTCGGCTACTTGCAAAGTCTCAAACTTTTCTTCTCTGAGGTTAGCTGCTGGAGGCCTCTCTAAGTCCTTCAGAGGCCCACAACAGCCTTCTGTAAGATTGGTGTGCTGGGGGCAGAAACAGCTGACCCCAGAATTGCTGAAGATCCAAAATTACTGAAATCCTGAACGCGGAATCATCCCCAAAGATGCTGAATCCTGGGGGCTGCCTCTGCAGTCCCTTTTATTTCTTGAGTCTCCACCCCCAAAAATACTTTGTTCATAGTCTGCCTGGGATTAGTCTTCATCCCCTGCACCACCCTCTAGCAGGTGCCACTTGTAACAGCCTTTGGCTTCAGCCCCAGGTTACAAGATGATGGGTAAGCCAGATGAAATCTTTTAACCCCTACAATGTGCTATACATGCAGTCACTAAATTTTCTATGTAAAGCTAAGACCTTTTCTTTAATCTCAAATCTCCTGGAATTGTCCCTATTGTCTTACTGCAAGGTTTTTTTTTGTGTGTGTGTTTTTTAAGTGAAGTGAGAAGTTATATTTGGAAAAAAATGCAAACAGAAACCAAAGCTCAAGTAGGATAGATACATGGTCATCTGGGGCACATGTGTCATGTAGACTACATGATCAAGGTGTGTATAGGGGGTGATGCCTTAACCTGGGTCAGGCAATGGCAAAGGGGCCAGTGTTCTGGAGACCGGTCTCCCCTAACCTCTTACCCCATCCCTCTGTTTACTAGGCTTCATCTCTTCTGGGCACTCAGCTCTTTCTGTCCCTGGAGTTTTTTCTTGGAAACACTCTGGTGCTTTATCTTCTTATTTTGTAACAACTTTATTCACATACCATAACAAGACAGCCTAGGTTAAAGAAACTGTAGGCCAGTCGGATGAGTTCATCTAGTCCTTTTGCCAGTCCTGTCCAAACAATTAAGCTCACTACACTGATCATGAAGTACCATGATAAATAAGAAAAAGTATTAGATCCTGATGATTGATTATCTCACAGAGAGCCCACATGCGCAGTTGCAATATAACCCATCTGCACATGGCCAGGGAAAGCCCACCCCAGAACAAGCTGAGGCTACTCTCATCCCCTTCTTGCCATGGACTTATCCTTTAACTATCTCCTCCTAACTTGATTCAGGGGGCCAGATTATATTCTCCTTTCCCAAACTGGCTTACTCAGGCATCAATTTCTCTAATAAAGCCTTGCCTGGTTCAACTATACCAGCACTCTCTGGTAAGTTCTTTTCCTAGAGAACAAAGGACCCACTCTTTTTGGTCAAGGCCCTGTAACAATAATACTCATTAATTTAAAAATGCACAATTCAGTGGTTATTACTATATTCATAGAATTGTGCAACCACCACTACTAATTTCGACGGCATTGTCATCATTCCACAAGGTAACCATTAGTGGTCACTCCTTTTGACCCTCCATCCCCTCATCTACTCTCTGTCTCTATGCATTTGTCTATTATGGACATTTTATAAAAAGGAAATCACAATATGTGGTCTTTTGTGGTTGGCTTCTTTCGTTCAGCATGTTTTCATCACCACTTGTGGTGGTTCTTGTGAACAAATATTCCATTGTATTGACATTTCACACTTTGTTTGTTCATCATCAGTTAATAAACATTTACATTGCTTTTGATTTTGGCTATTAAGAATAATGCTTCTAGAAAATTCACATACAAATTTTTGTGTGGACATGTTTTAATTTCTTGGGTGTATATCCAGGAGCAAAATGACTGAATCATGTAGTAACTTCATGTTTTGCATTTTAAGGAACTGCCCAGTTTTCCAAAGCAACCACATCATTTTACATTCCCACCAGCAGAGTATGACAATTCCAGTCACACCACAACACCTTCAACACTTGTGATTATTTGACTTCTTGACTTGTAAGAGTTCTCCTTATCAGATACATGATTTACAAATACGTTCTCCCATTCTATGGATTTGCTTTTCACTTCTTATGGTGTCTTCTGAAGCACAAAAGCTTGTAATTTTGATGAAGTTCAATTTATCTATATTTTTCTTAGGTTTCTCAGACTTGGAGTCATATTTAAGAAATCATTGCCTGGGGCCTCCCTGGTGGCACAAGGGGTTGTCTCAGCACTATGGAGCTATTCACAGCCACTGTAGCATGAGTTCAATCCCAGGCAGGGAGCTGACCCACATGGCGCAGCAGACCACTCCTGTCTCACCCACTGCTCCCCTCAGCAGTGTATTTCAGTCAACCTACCTGTTCTGCTTTCCACTCTGTCTCTGGTGAATCTTCTCACCACTCCCACACCTCTGGCCTACACCCCAGCTTGTATGCATAAATGAATAAATCTTAAAAAAAAAAAGAAATCATTGTCTAAGCCAAGGTCATGAAGATTTACTAGGCCTTTATTATTAACACTTTGTGTGCCGGTGGCCTTTAAATTTACCAGCCCTTGGGGTCAGCCATTTTCTATGCCACCGCATGAATGGTGCAAACATTCAATAAAACACACACAACTCCTGAACTACTGGATATTAAAAAAACTAATATCTCTCATAAAAAACCTTACACATTCTTTTGTTTGTTTTAAATATTTATTTTTATTGTTATTTATATTTTTCACATTTTGTATTCCCCTTGGGTAACCCACCACCAATTCACCCATGATCATCTCTGTGGTCCTTTGTGTCCTTTTCTACTCTATTTTGTGCCTTTATCCTCCCCCACACCCCAGCCCCTCAAGTGTCTCTCTCCTATTAGGTTTCCCTATAGTCCTGTTATAAGTGAAACCATTCGATATTTTTCTCTTTCTTTCTAGCTTGCTTTGCTGAGTATGATCCCCTCTAATTCCATCCATGTTGATGCAAATTGCATGTGTTTATCTTCTTTGAATGCTGAATAGTATTCCATTGTGTATATGTACCACATCTTCTTGATCCAGTCATCTATTTTTGGACATCTGGGTTGCTTCCATACCTTTGCTATTGTAAACAGTGCCACAATGAACATACGGGTGCATGTATCCTTTTGGATTAGTGTTTTTGTGTCCTTTGGGTAGATTCCCAAAAGTGGTATTGCTGGGTCATATGGAAGCTCCATGTTTAGCAGTTTGAGGAATCACCATACAGCTTTCCATAGTGGTTGGACCAGTTCACATTCCCAGCAGTGTAGAAGACTTCCTTTCTCTCCACATCCTTTCCAGCATTTGTTGTTGCCTGTATTTTTAATGTGTGCCATACTCACAGGTGTGAGGTGGTATCTCATAGTGGTTTTGATTTGCAATTCCTTGATTATAAGTGATGTTGAGCATTTTTTCATGTATCTGTTGGTCTTTTGCTTTTCTTCTTTGGAGAAGTGCCTTTTGAGCTCTTCTGCTCATTTTTTGACTGGGTTATTAGTTTTGTTTTTGTTGAGTTGTGTGAGTTCCTTGTAAATTTTTGTTATCAGTCCTTTATCAGATGTATTGCGTGCAAAGATATTTTCCCAGTTAGTAGGGTGTCTGTTAGTTCTGGTTAATGCCTCTTTTGCTGTACAGAAGCTTTTTATTTTGATGTAATCCCACCTGTTTATCTTGTCCTTCATTTCCTTCGCTTTGGGGGATGCGTCGTTAAAGATTTTGCTGAGATGTATGTTGTGTAGAGTTTTGCCTATATTTTTTTCTATATTTTATGGTTTCAGGTCTTACGTCTAAGTCTTTTCTCCATTTTGAGTTGGTTTTTGTGCAGGGTGTGAGGCAGTAGTCTAGCTTCATTTTTTTGTATGTGGCTGTACAGTTTTTCCAGCACCATTTATTGAATAGACTGTCCTTGTTCCACTGCATTTTCTTTGCTCCTTGTCAAAGATTAGTTGTTCATAGATATGTGGCTTTAATTCTGGGTATTCTATTGCATCTATTGATATGATCATATGGTCTTTATTTTTCTTTTTGTTGATGAAAACACCTTACACTTTCACCAAAACAATGTGTAAAGCTTCTAGACTGAGTACGATAAAAAAAAAATAGCTCCTAATAGTTCCAAATTAATCCACCGTGGTGTGAAAAACCAGAGACTAGATGAACACATATTAATACATGAGCGGACCACAAAGTGTTAAGAGTCTGTAAAGGGTTTAACTAAAGTATTCCATAATAGCCTCCCTTGGCATGTATTTCGTGCGGTCAAGCAGACTGCAAGGGACTTAAATGATACTAGTTCCTTCCAAATGTGCATGCTCTAGATAACAGCCAGCAGAGTCACAAGTAAATTGAAGGTCCTGATATGTATCCCACAATGGCCCTTACGATAAGCATTCTTCCCCTACCCCCTTGCCTACCAGGGTTTTCTTGTGTGCGCCTTAGATAAGACCCCTGAGAAACTTATCAAGACTCTGATATTTTTGCTTTGAATCGACCAATCTAGCTTTAGGGTGGGAACCCTAATTTAGGCAGGCACCCCAGGTCCTGCTGCACTCTCTGCCTGTATCCTGCCTTAACCTCTTGGTGTGACCCTTTATGGTGTGCTTGTACCTTCTCTAGGACCCATGAATAATAAATTTCGCTAACTCCTTTTTATTAACCAGAGGCAGACCATCTAATACCCTCATAGCTCTACTTGACAAATGCTAATTTTAAAAAGCACAACGTAGTCTGAGCTCTAACATGTAGATCTTTGATCCATTTTGAGTTAATTTTTTATGTGGAGTGAGATACAGGTCCAACTTCATTCATTTCTTTGTTGATGCCAAGTTGTCCCATGCAGTTTGTTAAAAAGACTATTCTTTATTCCATTTAATTGTTTTGAAACCTTACCAAAAATCAGCTGACCACCAAGAGAATGAGAAGACAAGACAGATACTAGGAGAAAATATGTGCAAGAGACATATGTGATAAAGGACTGTCACTCAAAATATTCAATGAACTCTTCAAACTCAGCAATAAGAAAATCAACAACCCAATTAAAGATAGTCAAAAGATTTGAACATACACTTCATCAAGGAGGATATACAGATGGCAAATGAACATATCAAAAGATGCTCTACATCCTATTCCCTCAGGAAATTGCAAATTAAAACAGCAATGAGAGAGCATCCAACAAGATGGTGGCAGAGTAAAGATTCTGGACTTGCCTCCTTCCACATATTCACAACTAAATTACAACAGAACAGTCAACCCCAGAAAGATAAGTGAATAATTACTACATACATCGTAAGTAACACTGTAATGGAAAGAAATAGGAAAAACTATAATTAACATGTATATAGCAACACCAGGGAACTACAACCTATGAGATAGAGGGGGCAGCTGTTGTACTGAGTTCCTCTGTTGCCGACTTAAAGATACATGACCACATCAGCGATATTGGTGACTCAGCACTACATTGGAGAAGGGGGTACACAGAGTTGACATGCAAGATAGAGGGTCCAGTACTATCTTGCATGTCAACTCTGTGTACCCCCTTCTCCAATGTAGTGCTGAGTCACCAATATCGCTGATGTGGTCATGTATCCCCAAGTCGACAACAGAGGAACTCAGTACAACAGCTGCCCCCTCTAACAATATAATACTGGAAGTCCTAGCCAGAGCAATTAGACAAGAGAAAGACATTCAAGGGATCCAAATAGGAAAAGGAGAAATTAAACTGTCTCTATTTGCAGACGATATGATAATATATATACAAAACCCTAAAAACTCCATAGAAAAACTACTCAAAATAATAGACCAGTTCAGGACAGTAGCAGGATACAAAATCAGTGCACAAAAATCAGTAGCCTTCCTGTATGCAAACACCCAATGTGAAGAAGAAGAAATTAAGAAATCTATCCCCTTCAAAATCGAAACCAGGGCCTCCCCAGTGGCACAGCGGTTAAGCGCTGCGCTGTGGAGCTGTCGGCAGCGGCGACGTGAGTTCGACGCCCGGCCGGGGAGAATCCCACATGGTGCGGCAGACCTCTCCTGCCTCACCCGCTGCTCCCCTCAGCAGTGTATTTCTGACCTGCCTGTTCTGCTCCCCGCTCTGTCTCTGGTGAGCCCTCTCGCCGCCCCACAGCTCTGGCTTGTACCCCAGCTTGTATGTATAAATAAAAAATAAATCTTAAAAAAAATCGAAACCAAAAGATTCAAATATCTGGGAATAAATCTAACAAAAGACATAAAGGACTTATACAAAGAAAACTACAAAACTCTGTTGAAAGAAATAGAAGAAGACACAAGAAGATGGAAAGGCATCCCTTGCTCATGGATTGAAAGGATTAATATTATCAAAATGGCAATCCTACCAAAAGCAATTTACAGATTCAACGCTATTCCAATAAAAATCTCAATGACATTCTTCAAAGAAATAGATCGACTACTGATGAAATTCATATGGAACCACAAAAAAACTCGCATAGCTAAAGCCCTCCTAACTAAAAAGAAAGAAAACGGAAGAATTTCACTCCCTGATTTCAAACTATATTACAAAGCCATAATAATTAAAACAGCATGGTACTGGAACAAAAACAGACAGAAAGACCAATGGACCCAAATAGAATACCCAGAATTAAAACCACATATATATGAACAACTAATCTTTGACAAAGGAGCAAAGAAAATGCAGTGGAACAAGGACAGTCTATTCAATAAATGGTGCTGGGAAAACTGGACAGCCACATGCAAAAAAATGAAGCTAGACTACTACCTCAAACCCTGCACAAAAGTCAACTCAAAATGGATAAAAGACCTGGATGTAAGACCTGAAACCATAAAATGTATAG
>PVIJ01022356.1:0-16336 GCA_004024925.1 Scalopus aquaticus
GTTCAAGGGATCCAAATAGGAAAGGAAGAAATTAAACTGTCTCTATTTGCAGATGATGTGATATTATATATACAAAACCCTCAAAACTCCATAGAAAAACTACTCAAAATAATAGACCAGTTCAGTAAAGTAGCAGGATACAAAATCAACCACAAAAGTCAGTAGCATTCCTCTATGCAAACACCCAATCTGAAGAAGAAGAAATTAAGAAATCCATCCCCTTCAAAATCAAAACCAAAAAAATCAAATATCTGGGAATAAATCTAACAAAAGACATAAAGGACTTATACAAAGAAAACTACAAAACTCTGTTAAAAGAAATAGAAGAAGACACAAGAAGATGGAAAGGCATCCCTTGTTCATGGATTGGAAGGATTAACACTTGGCGAATTCTGTACTCTTTCCTACCCCAGAAGGAAAGTCCTACACATGGGATGAAGGTGGTCCCAGCAGAGACCTCAGAATGTGGTGTCTCCCCCCTTAACCCACAGAGGTGTTGGGAAGGTTCTGGTGTCAGGAGGACTCAGTGAGAGGGAAGCAGAAGAAGTAAGAGGCTCCCTTGCTCCTCCATCAGTGTTTTGTCTCATCCAAGAGCACAGTGTACACACAGAGAGATGCTCAGAAGAGTCTGCGAAAGTGTCTTGTTTTGAATCAGACTGGTTAGGCTTAGTTTTTTAACGAATAGCCTTTGGGGGAATATGAGAGACATTCCCAAGGTGGATTTAGCAATATGGTGGTGAAATCTGTATATTGAGAGTTTCTCTTACCAGTATATGTTTCTAGCCTTCCCAGAATCCACTACTCTTCCTGGCAGCGCTACTTTATCTCAACTAGTTGGGCTAACCCCACCATCCCATTATGGTTCCTGGTGTGACCTCTGAGTACCTAGGGCCAGTCAGTATATTCCAAAGGTAGTGTGTCCTATCATGTGTTCAGGGAATCCAGTGAGAGCCAAGGAACCTTATGAAATGCTGGAATATAGGTTCCCTTTTCTCTGTTGTGCCTGGATGGTAGTAGAAGATACTATTTTTACTGTTGCTGCTGCTACTGCTATTGTTACTACTACTACGACGACTACAACGATGAAGACGACGACTACCAACAACAACAGCAATAACACTTGTAAGGCTCTTACTCAATGGGCACATTTTAAGTGTTTTGTATGTATTTCTTCATTTAACACTCACAGCAACCCAATGGGATTGATACTGTAATTGCCTCCATTTTACCGAAGAGGATATTAAAGCCAAAGCCCTTTGAATTTGATGTACTTCACACAGCTGATAAATGGTAGGGTCAGTTACTAGATGTAACTTTTGTTGTTATGTAAAACTTAAAACTGCAAGAGACAAGAACAGGCTGCAGCTCAGGAGAGCTGACCATGAGGAGTGGAAGAAGAAATGAATTCAAAGGAAGCAGCAGCGTCAAATTCTTCTTCAGCCAGAAATAACTACATTTGCCTTTTTAAATTATGTGAATCCATACATTACCCTAAGCTGCCCTGGAATGAGTCTTGTCTTCCTTTAATTGGGAAGAACAAGTGTAAACTTTGATGCCAGTGAGCAGGAGCTGCAAGTGTCAGACACAGACAAGCAATTGACTGAATTCGATGTATGAGAAAGGTAGTGAGAGGGAAGCCCTGTGCCCTACACAGGATGAGCACAGCTCTTTCTACAGTATCGGACTCCTGATTGGATTGTCATGTATTTGTTTTTGAGATTCACACCACTCTTCTTTCAAGGCTGTAGCATTAGAGACCTTGGAAAAATGTCAGTATGTTGAATTTGACTATTTCTTGAGGTCTTTAATAAGGCCTGTTTCAGTTGCCCGTTGTAACAAACTACTTCAAAACTCAGTGGCTTAAAAATCATATTTATTCTGATTTGCAGTCATTCCCCCATTCAGTCTGGGAACTCCTACATGAGTTTGTCATCAGCTTGGAGTCCTCAGAACTCAGTTCTACCTCAGGATTAAAGTAGCTGCTCAATAAATACTAGTGGAAATTGATAAACAGAAAACAAGTGATTTTGATTAGAACCAAATCAGTACTGTAACTGGGGTACAAGTTTATTTATTTATTTATTTATTTTGCTTATTCCTAAACTTTGGGTGGTAGCTGGAATCAAAGGAAGAACTCCCAAATGTAGCAATATTCAAGAGAGAGATAGCAGGTATCATGTGTGTCATCATAACTACAGCTTAGCGTGGCCACACAGAGGGTGAGTACTCTGGGCTAGTGAGAAAGGTCTGAGCTGCAGGTATCCCTGTGTTTGACTCACTCACTTCCGTTTTGGTCACAAAGCAAATACTGCTCTTTTTTGTCCCTTTTTCTTAGTCTCAGTCATTCCATCTCATTCTTCTCTCTCCATCATTCTTCCTCCATGCCATCTCCTGATGTTCCTGCTACTTCTTCTATATTGTCACTTGATTTGAGGCCTCATGGGTACTAGAGGTGACATCACCCTCAGGGGTGATATGAGGAGCAGGCCTGCCCCAAGACTGCCCCAGATTAGAGCCCTGATCTGTTTTCTCTCTCAAAGAGCCTGACCCCTTCTTCTACAGGCAGCATTATTTCCTTCTATGGAAAGTTTGGGGACAGTGATGATACTGGATGACACTTACATCCTCTTCCTTTGGAGGCACTTCTATGAAGAGTTAGAGCTTCCCCAGAAAATATCTTCCAAACTCCCCACCCACCCCAAACAATTGCTTTATGACCTTGCTTTCAGGCCCCTAAGAGGTTGAGGTTGTGTTCAGAGCAGTGATTTGGGAAGAAAGTGAATTACATTTATTACAATTGCTAAACATGTTTTCCTAAAGTGGATAAAGTTAGTCATTACCTAACCATGTCATCAATTTACTTTATATTATCATTTATTAAGCTCCTATTTATTTTAAAGTCTGTATTAGGTGCCAAAGAACTTAATATATACTGTCTTTAGGCAAAGATAAGGTTTTAGTCTAGTGAAAGGAAGACAATTTCAAAAAGCAAAACAGCTTAAGGCAGAATATAATTGGTGTGTAAATAGAAGTATTAAGTACTATGGGAGCAGAAGTAAGAAGAGATTAACCATGACTAAGGAAATAATACTGCTATGAGTAATAGTAGTACTAGTATTATTGGGACTCAGTATTTATCATGTGTCCTTATCCTGTGCCATGCCCTGGCCAAGCACTTTAATTTTTAACTCTTAATTTTTGCAACCAATGTGTGTAACATAGGTGCTTTTATGTTTCCTATTTTATGAACACAAAAAATAGAAAATGAAAAAAAAAATAAAAAGGAGTAAAGTGAGTAGTTAAATTTAAACAGGAAGTAAAGATCAAACCCAAGTAAGTGTACCTTACACGTGACCCTGGGCACTAGGGCTGCTTTCTCAGGAAGGTGTCAACTGAATTTGCATATTGAAAGATGGAGAAGACTTGGACATTTAGGTTTTAGCTCTACAGAGAAATGGAGAAGCAAAAACAAATGCCTTATATGAGGCAAATGAAGAATGTGCTTAACTGTTGCCCTATCAGAAATCATCGTGGCCTCTAAAACTACAACACGTAAACAGCTGGCACTGGGCAAGGAACAGAAAAGTAAATTAATGGAGTGGAACAGAATCTTAAAGATATGGGATAATGATCTGGGAAATCATGGCATTTTAATCAGTGAATAAATGATGGACTATCTAAAATAAATGGAGTAGGTCATTTTTTAAAAAAATCTTGTTATACCTCAACCTCTTATATTATTTAATTATATGCAGAGGAAAAGAGTCAAATGAAAACCTATTAAAGAATAAAAATATCTATAAAAATATTTTAACCATTTGATGGTAGGCACAAATTACAAGGAGAGACATTTACATATTTGACTACGTATAATTTGAACAAAAATTACTGAAAACAATGTTAATTATTGTCAAAAAATACTTGGCATACTAATTCTACACTCAGGATTAGATTCCTGGTATATAATATATTCTTACGAATCAGTAAAAAGGAAACTGACAGAATAAAACGCAAAAGAAGGTATTCAAGCAACATAAATACAAATGACAAGTACACATTTGGAAAAACAAGAGAACTTCACTTGTAATTAGGAAAATGCAGATGAAAACAGCAAAGTGGTAGCCTAGATCTCCTGTTGCACAAACAGTATTACAAGAAAACCAAAAGGTTTGACCATACCCAGTAATGGGGACGGTGTGCGGCAAGGTCCCTGGGAGGAGATGCAGAAGCCCCTCCACGTGCTGCAACAGCTTGAGCCAAGGAAGGGCTCTGTACCCACTATCTGGTCAAGACTGGTCAAGGCAGACTCCACTGGTGGTGCTCTTTCTGAAGTCCCAAACTGCAGCTGAGCCTTTAGCTGCAACTTAGTTCTTGTCTCAGCAGGTTTTGCTGGAAGTGGCTTTCCCCTGCAAGGGCAGAGTGGCCAGGGGACTGTGGGCTGGGCCTTCACACAAGCACCATGGGAGTTGCAGATTATGTCATAGGTAGGCTGTCCACACACCTGTAATGTCCATGTGGGGAAGGGGCTAGGGCTTCTTAGGACCACCAGTCTAGCTGCCAGCAGCCCCAGGTGCTGTCAGCTCAATGCCCAACCAACGACCTGCGGTCTTTTGGGGAGGCATGCACTTGCCTCACTGCAGTAGGCTAGGTGCTAGTGGAAGCTATGGGTGTCTGTGCACAGGAGGGACCGGTGCTTCTTGGGACCACTGAATTGGCAGTCAGCAGCCCCATGCATGTCAAATTCATGCTTACCCAGCAGTTGGTGTTTCAGGAAGTCTATAATGGGCTAGGAGCCTGGGGAGCCTTGGAGTCTAGGTGCAGGAGGGTTGGGTGTCTTTTAGGATGATAAGTCAAGTGCAGGCAGCCCCAGGGGCATCAGCTCTGCTCCTGTCCAGAAGTCAGTCTTCTTTATGGGAGGGAGTGGACGAGGAACTGAGGGAAGCCCAGGGAAACCAGGCAGGAGAAGGGCAGATGCCTCTCCCTTCTTGATATCTTTACTGTTGGGACTGTTTCTCAGGCTTTCCTACTTTTTCTTGTAGTCTCTGTTTACCTCCTGTGGAGACACCAATTTTCAGTTCTTCAGTTTTCTTCCAGCTGCCATTGCTCCCTCACTGATGCCAGTCTGCTGTCTTGTGACAGAAGAACTGTGAGGAGCCAACTCCATGACAGTGAATAATGTCCTTAAAGAACCCCACTTTCATCCCATGTAGATGAAATCTCAAGCATCTCAGATTACAACTCCAGGCTGCCATGAACTAGACTCCTTGAAGGGGGCAGCTGGGAAGGAACAAGGTAGAGGTTTAAATTGAGGTGGATGGAAGGGGCAGTGTAGGTGTGTGGGTGAGAGTCATGTGGAGAGGCAACTCCTGGGACTTCAGTGTTTTGGCAGATACAATGGCAGCTGTAATCTTGACCCTGTGGTGGATAATATGGTATATTTTGAATTTTAGATCTCTCCTTTCTGTCCAATATCTCTGGGACCTGCTAACCTTTTCTAGTGGTTCCTGTTGCTACATGCCTTGGACTTATTCTGATGCTTTTGGTTATCTTATATTCCTCCATTATAATTGTCTTAAATATTTCATCTAGTTACTACACTTAGAGCCACATCAGAAATTGTAATAAGTTTTGCTTCAACTGTCAAACATAATTTAGAAAACTCAAGTGAGAAGGCAAGTTTATTGTATATACTCATATTTTTTGCTTACCGTGTTCTTTCTTTTTTCTTAATATTTCAATATTCCTTTTTTTAAAAGTAATTTTATTTTAAAGAACTTCCTTTAGCCATTCTTTTGAGTAGGTTTTAGACTTTCTTAGTTTTCATTCATCTGCTAGTGTTCTGATTTTCCCTTCATTCTAAAAAGATATTTTCAGTGGATTTAGGATTCTAGGTTGACTGTTGTGTTCGTTTCATTCTGCATTTGAATATTGTACCACCTCCTTCTGCTTCCGTAATTTCAATGATAAATCCTCTGTCATTTGAGTTGATTTGCCCTTGTTGTCATATTTCCTGCTATGTTCATGACTTTTTCTTTGCCTTTAGTTTTCAGATATTTGGCTTTGATGTATCTTGCTGTGGAGTTTTGAGCCTATCCTGTTTGGGGTGTCCTCAGTTTTCTGAATCTGTAGTTTTATGTCTTATACCAAATATAGTAATTTTCTTTGGCCATAATTTTTTAAGTACTTTCTCAGTCCTTGTCTCTTTCTCTTTCATTCTGGAACCCTGAAAAAAGAAATGCTATATCTTTGTTGCAGCCCCATAAGTCCCTGATGTTTTGCTCATTATTTTAGACTATTTTCTTTTCGTTGCTCATACTGAATAATGACAAGACTGTTATTACATCTTCTAGTGCAGTTTACAATTGTTTTCTCTGTTTCCTCCATTCTTCTGTTGAGCCCATCCATTGAGAACTTTCTATTTTAATTATTGTGTTTTTATGTTCTAAAATGTCTGCTTAGTGATTCTATCTTCCATAGCTTGCCTGAGATTTTCCATTTTCTTAATCATTTTGAAATTTGCTCATAACTTCTCACTGAAGCGTTTTGTGAGGGCTGGTTTATGATCTTTATCAGATGATTCTAATGACTCTGCCATCATGGGGTTGACTGTTCTTTTTCATTCCACTTGGTTTTCCTGGTTTTGGTGTGCCAAATGATTTTTGGATTAAAAGTTGGACAGTTTGGATATAATAAGACTTCACCTTAAACCTTCAGTTTTCAGTGTCTTTGTCAGACTTTGCTGTAGCAGGGGAGTACAGAGTACAGAACAGATGCTGCCAGGTTGGGGTAGAGTCCAAGTTCTCCTCTTAGCCCTCCTATTACCCACCGGATACAGTGAGATTCTTCACTGCTGCCATGTGTGGCGGGGCTTCTGACACCTCCTCAGACCTTGGAGGAGTGAGAGAGTGGGCGAGCCTCCTAATGCTTCCTGTGTCTCCCTTCCAAGCCACAGGAGGGTGGCCTTGTTATCACTCATTGTGGGTTAAAGTCTTGACTCTCCACCAGGCCTTCCAGTGGAAACATGTCTCTTTAACACAAGGGGTGGTGGAATTTCAGATGGTCCCTATGATGCCACAGGTTGGGTGGGGGTCATTACTACCCAGTAAGGATGAAAGTTCTGGCTTTCTACTCAGCCTTTTCTGATAACCAGGGGGTGGTGGTGGTAATGGTAACCTCTCTTACAGCATGGCAAATATGGACATCTAGTCAGTCCTGTACTCCATACCCTAGTTGTCAGGAGCTGGGATGAGATTACAGTTTTTTAGTGCGGCATTTGGTGGGAGTAGAGTGGTTATTGGAATTTTCTTTGGAGGTGAAAAAAATACATTGATATACTTTATATTAACTGTGGGAGGAAATCATGTGTTTATGCTATTAAATCTAAGGTAAAAAATATATTCATTTTTCTTATTAACTATGATAGGAAATCATGTGTTTATTATATTAAGTCTTACATCTAAAATATACAATATTTCATTTATTCCTATTTTATTTTATGTCCTTTAAGGTCTAATAGTTTTTATATTATGGATATAATAGATTATATTGTAAAATTTATTCCTAAGAAATCTATTCCATGCAGTTGTTACTGTAAATTGATTATTTTTCCTTCATTTATGTCTAACATACAAAGACACAATTGATTTTGTATACCTATCTTGTACCCACTCATTGTATCAAGCACATTTATTCATTTCATTAGTGTTTTACCAGAACCTCTTGGGTTTTCTATGTATGCAATCATATTCTCAACAAGAATGTTTTTTTTCATTTTCTCCTAATATTAAGATAATTTTATAAATGATGTAAAGTTTATGACTTTATCCTAATATTTATAGCAATTTTCATTGCTTCATTAACCTATTGACCAAACAACAACTGGAAAAATCCTATCACTATGGGAATGGTTGAATAAATGTTTGCTTGTCCACAAAATTGAATTCTCACTCACTGTGGAAATAAGTTAACATGGATAGATTTCAACTATAAGGGTGAAGTGAGAAAGGCAAAATGCAGTAATATGACTCCACTTTTCCAAAATGAAAGGAAAAGTATCTGTATGCAGTTTTATATATTATATTGTACATGATTATGTAAATAGAGAGGGCAAGATAAGAGAAGATATCAATTGGGTTATATTAGTGATAAGAGAAAAAGGGGAGATAAGCAAAAATAAGACTGAATTAAGATGCTGTTATCAAAGAAATAGCACATGCAATACAATCCCATTTTGCTAAATTACACAGATCTGTGGAAAGAGACACATTAAGAGAGGGTCAAGACAATGCACTTACTAATCATGATCTCAGATGGGGTTGAATTTTTTTAACTCGCTATGAATTATTCAAAATGTTTCCTATAATATTATATGGTCATAAACACAATATAAACTTCTTATCAAAGTGGAAGAGGACAAGGCACCCATGTGAGCGCAGTTAGAGCTTTTGTTGGGGTCACATCTGCTAACATCACCTTGCTCAGAGAGAGCCATGTACTGCAAGGGGGATCAAGGGGCTGCAAGTTCCTGCTTCCACTGAGGTTGCAGGGAGTGAAGCGAAGGGTTTTGAACACTTAAAACCACCTAATTTCCCACCAGATCTTGCCTGAGTTTGCCAGTGGGTAACCAGAGCTTAGAGTTGGGCATATGTGCTAGCAAGCAGCTTCTTTTTTAGTGCATTAGCAAAGAAACTGAAAATAAAAAATACCATTGAAAGAGAAGAAAAAAGGGGGCCTCCCTGGTGGCGCAGCGGTTGAGCGCTGCGCTGTGGAGCTGTCGGCAGCGCGCTATGCGGGTTCGACTCCTGGCCGAGGAGAATCCCACATGGCGCAGCAGACCTCTCCTGCCTCGCCCGCTGCTCCCCTCAGCAGTGTATTTCTGATCTGCCTGTTATGCTCCCCACTCTGTCTCTGGTGAACCCTCTCACCGCCCCACGCCTCTGGCCTATACCCCAGCTTGTATGTATAAATAAATAAATCTTTAAAAAAAAACCAAAATAAAAAGAAAGAGAAGAAAAAAGGGAGAGAAGGGTGAAATATGGAACTATTTGTTAAAGGATAACTATCAATGTTTTAGAGTGGCAATAAAATATTTTGTTAGGATTTTCTATGTTGTTTTCCACGTTTTCTAAATATGGATATCTGATTATATTTTCATAATCAGAACTAATACACACACAAAGGAAAGAAAATGTCCTCTAAGGATTTTTTCTTCTTAGCTAATGGAAGCAAGAACAGCATAGCACTGATGAAGGGGAAGGGAGAACATTTAGTTTTTTTACCTATAGCTTTTGAAGGAAAAGCAGATGCTGTGAAACACCATTTTTTTTTTTTCCTATGCTAGTTAAATTCTGCACTCAGGGCAGAGGCTAAAGATCACATTTTTATAAGGCATTGATTTTTTGCAGGGCAAGAGATAGAAAAAACTTTTATGAAATTAATGTCCATTCTCAATTCTGTTAAAAGGGTGATGATTTATTGGGTCAAGGATGCTGCCTTTTCTTTTTCTATTTACTCAGTTTCCTCATCTGTAGAATGAAAAGGTAAATGCAGTGTCTTCAAGATCTCATTTACAGTAATTCTAATATTCTTCCTGCAGCTCAATTATTTACTATTTGAAAAATCTATGCTCCAAAGTGTAAGGTCTAATTCTTTATTCTGCCTTATACTGACATCTTTATAGTGGCTAGCACAGAAGCATGTGTGAGTAGTTCTTTTATTATTGATTTCCAGTTGTGCAAATATTAATGCACACTGTAGGAATTTAAAGATATAGTGAAAATAAAAAAAACTATATCCCACTAGTATTAACCTTTTACATTATGTTTTCAGTATTTTCTAATGCATGCATATTATCATTTATTTTTAAATTTTATCTAGTATTGTACCTATTGTGACATACCCCCATATAATTAAATTATCTCCTAAGCTGTTATAATGACTAGATGAGATTTAACAATTTAAAAATTGTATCTATAAGCTATATTTTAAACACCTATTTTTTTAACCATTAAATTCTTTTGGAATGGGTTAGCAATTAAATTCATGGACTTTGAGATTGAATAGCCTGAGTTTATAATCCTTGTCTATTGTTTTTCCTAGACTGTGACTCCAGACATGGCCTTAACTCACTAAGCTTCATTTTCCTGGTCTACAAAATGGACTTGAAGCTTATACGATCTATATAAGTTTTATAAAATAAATGAGGCTATATTGTCTGTGGAGTAGTTCTTATAAAGATTAAATAAAATAATGGTTGTTCTGCCAGATAATATTTCAAGTCAGAAGCTAACCCGTATCTTAGCTTCTGCCTTCCAGTGTCTATTTTATTTTTTTATTACAAGGTGGTCCCTCCACCTCACACGTTGTAGAATCAGAAATCAAGGGCTGCAAACACTTGATAATCAGTTCTAGTATTCTTGGTCTCAGTGGAAGGAAGACAAATATGCATATATACTTGTAGAGTAATTGTCTTTGCCTCCAAACTAGGTATAATATAACATGGGCTGTAAAGAAAAGAGAGGGCTCACCTGAACCTCCTGTGCATCACCAGCGTTAACCACCTTTGTGGAGGTGCCTCAGGTACCATCTGTGCTCTGTAAATGGGGTGAGGAAAGGCCCCAACAGGCCCATCCTCTGACTTCTTGTACCTCAGACCACTGAGGTGACCCTGTCATGGTAGATAATCCATCCAGCATGAACAACAGCTCATCTGGCAGCCCAGAACACTTGCAATTCCCCAGGCACTGAACTGCTAGATGGCTGGTGGTGATATGAACAGACTTTCACATCTAGGAGGCAGTATAGCTCTCGTGCACACAGGACATATGTGCTGCCCTGCTGCACACATATGTGCCTAGCATAGGGCTTCTTCATGTAATAGCTTAGTGCACTTGAGGTGGCTTCAGTATTTCCAGCTTCCTGCTTCCTAAGTAATGAACATCTTTCATATGTGCATTTATTTCTTGATGCATTTAACATCTTATATCATTTCATTAAGACAGGTTTTAGAGGTGCAATTATCCTTTTAAGTATGGACACTTTAAAGACTTTAAATAAATTAGACCATTTTGCCCTCAGAATGTTTTAACAAATGTACCCTTTAATGAACATATAAACTTTCCTGTGTTTTTGCCCAAACTGGTATAAATAAATAGCAAAGTTCTGATTTTCTGACGTTAAAATTATATGTGCTTATTACAAAAATATCTGAAAATTCTGAAAGCAAGTATCTTTTTTTGACAAAATTAGGTCTGCATCATTATTTTTAACATGAGCTAGTATTCCATGGTATGACAGTATTTTATTTAGCCAATCTTTTATTAATAACCTTCTAGGTTGGATATACTATTTTGCTGCTTGCTAAATTTATGAGTCTCTTGAACATATATGTGTGAATTTGTCCAAATATGTCCTTAGTATTTTATCTTTATTGACTACACCTCAGTCTGATATTTCTAGCTTTTTCTAGGTAAGCAGTGAGTTTATTTGAAACTCATGAGATTTTGACCCTTCCATTTGTTATTACAAATTTTCCCTTTGTGACATTAACCAGAAGCTGTAGAAAAATGCAAAAGTAATTGCAGGGTAGGTAGCTTTCCTCTTTTCTTCTGATGTTAATGGAACTGCTTCAATATATGGGCAATTTCACAGCTACTTTTTAAAATCATACTAAATAAGTAACTTTTTATTCTGAAATTTCTTTTTTTTTAAAGATTTATTTTATTTATGCATACAAGGCCAGATGTGTGGGGTCGCAAGAGGATTCACCAGAGACAGAGTGGGGAGCAGAACAGGCAGACTGACTGAAATACACTGCTGAGGGGAGCAGCGGGCGAGACAGGAGAGGTCTGTTGCACCATGTAGGAATCTCCCTGGCTGGGGATTGAACTTGTACTGCATTGGCTGTGGATAGCTTTGTAGTGCTGTGACTTAACCCGTTGTGCCACCAGGGAGGCCCCTATTCTGAAATCTTAGAATTTTTAAATTATAGGCAAATTATAAAATTTATCAAATGTTTTACCAGCATTTATTGAGATTTTATGCATTTTTCCTTTTACTTCTAATGTGGTGAGCTAAGTAAATATATTTCTAAAGCTGAACTCTATATTCTCTCCCAGAATAAACTAAGTATGATTTCTTTTTATTTATACTATAGGATTTCATAATATAATCCAGGATTCATTTTCCTAAAATTTTGTTTTTCATGTTGCAGCAATTCCACCAATACCATTGTCATCAAAATATGGTGAGAATTATCAGCCATAAGTGAATACATATGATGTTTTGAAACTTATGCAGATAATTTTAAATCCTCAGTTATTTTAAAATTTCATTTCCTTGTGCTTTTTTGAGGTAATGTTGATTTGTAACACTGCATATATCTTAGGAGTACAGGTCCACATCTCTTCAAGTGTATATTACCAGGTCATGCCTATCACCAAAATACCAATAATCCACCATTGCAGTCCATTGAGCCCCCTTCACCCTTTCCTCTCACTCTTTTCCTCCTCTGGTAACCTCAGTTTTGTGGTCAGAATCCAAGGATTTGTTCTGGTCTGGTTTTGTATGTTCCTTTGCTTTGTTTCTTTATATTCCATATGAATAAAATAATACGATATTTGTCTTTCTCCTTCTGACTTGTTTCACTTAGCATAATGCCTTCAAGATCCATTCATGTTGTTGCAAACAGCAGGATTTCATTTTTTTTTTAAAGGTGACTAGTAGTATTCCACTGTGTATATATACCACATATTTATCCAATCATCTGTTGCTGGGCACTTCAGTTGTTTCCATAGCTTTGCTATTGAAAATAATGCTGCAATAAAATAGTTATTGTGTCTTTTCAAGTTAGTGTTTTCATTTTCTTTGGGTAGATAACTAGAAGTAGAATTGCTAGATCCTACAGTAGTTCTATTTTTAACATTTTGAGAAACCTCCTCACTGTTTTCCATAGAGGCTGGACTGTCTACACTTATTTATGATAAAAACGCTGAGACTAGAAGGAACCTACCTCAATATAATAAAGGCCACATATCACAAACAATAGCCAGTATAATACTCAGTGGTGAAAAACTTTATTTCCTGTTTTTGTCTGATATCTCTGTGACATCTGGTACTTAGAAGTGGTGACAGTGGGCATCCTTATCTTGTTGGTGAGAATGTGAGCTGTGAAACTTCTGTAGAAAATTATCTGGATTTCCCTTAGAAGATTAAAAGTGGAAATACCAGTAACCCAGCAATCCCACTCTTGGGCATACATCTACAGAATAGAAACCATCAACCCAAACCCTCTATATGTTGCACAGTATTCACAGCAAAATTACTTATAATAGCTAAGAAATGGAGGCACCTAAATTGCCTTCAGTGGACAAATGGATCAGGAAGATGTGGTCCCTACTCACCATGGAGTTTTATATGCCACAAGAAAGGATGAAATCCTATCATTTTCAACAAAATGGAGAGAGGGTTAGAGAATTATATCATCTCAGTTAAAACCAAATTAATTTTAAAAAAGGGAGAATTATGTGAACAAAGTACATCCGAATGATAAAAGCAAATACTGGACATTCACGTAACAGATAATTTGACAATCTAAAAAAATTTTAAAAGCCAGTGGTCAGACATCAGCAAATATCCTGAGGACACTAAGATTAAGAGGGAGAAGAGTGAGAAAGCGGACAGAAGGATGGTGGTTGTAACAAAAAAATAAATAAATTAGCAGAGGTTGTAGTTGATGCATAGTTGAAATTAAATTATGACTGACCTAATAGAAAAAAATATTATAGTTAGAGATTTCAACAACAAAACAATAAAAGTCCCCAGAGTATCAAAGTACTGTTGGATCTACCTCATTGAATAACCATTTATTCATTCTGTTAACTTCAGCTCTTCTTCCTCTCTCCTTCCATTTACACACAAACTTGTCCACCTTTCTAGAGAAAAAATTAAAAGAGAAACAAACTAATAAACAATAGTTGCTGCGCATGAGGGGAAAAATCCTTTATTGTGAAAAAATAAACAAAGATGTTTAAAAAATAATAAAAAATAAATAAAATTAAGAAATCAATCTTGGATATTAGTTAATACCTTCTTTGATTTATGATGTGTAAATATTTTCTCCTATTTAGTTGGATGTCTTGTTTTTTCTTAATGAGAGTTTTTTTTTTTTTTCTCTGTCCAGTAGCTTCTTAGTTTGATGTGGTCCCTTTTGCTTATTTTTGCTAGTCTTTTTTTAGTAATTAAAAAAAATCTTTATTGAGATGTTATTGACAGAAATTGTAAGATATTTAAAGTGTACAGTACTCACAGTTACTCTTAAGGTAGATACTGTAGTCCTACTTTAGAGAATGGATTTAAAATAGGTGTCAGTCACAAAATATTTCTTTAACATAAATCAAGTAGTTAAATATAGAGCTATTTGATTTCCAAGCCTACAATTTTAATCATTTCATTTGTCTCTATATTTATTTATTTATTTAATATATATTTTTATTGTTATTTATATCTTTTACATTTTGTATTCACCTTGGGTAACCCACACCAATTCACCCATGACCCATATCCATGGTCCCTTGTGTCCTTTTCTACTCCATTTTGTGCCCTTATCCTCCCCTTCCCCCAACCACCCAAGTGTCTCTTTCCTCTTTGGTTTCCCTGTAGTCCTGTTATAAGTGAAACCATTCGATATTTTTTCTTTCTTTCTGGCTTGTTTCGCTGAGTATGATCCCCTCTAATTCCATCCATGTCAGTGCAAATTGCATGTGTTTATCTTCTTTGAATGCTGAATAGTATTCCATTGTGTATATGTACCACATCTTCTTGATCCAGTCATCTATTTTTGGACATCTGGGTTGCTTCCATACCTTTGCTTTTGTGAACAGTGCCACAATGAACATACGGGTGCATGTATCCTTTTGGATTAGTGTTTTTGTGTCCTTTGGGTAGATTCCCAAAAGTGGTATTGCTGGGTCGTATGGAAGCTCCATGTTGAGCAGTTTGAGGAATCGCCATACAGCTTTCCATAGTGGTTGGACCAATTCACATTCCCACCAGCAGTGTAGAAGAGTTCCTTTTTCTCCACATCCTTTCCAGCTTTGTTGTTGCCTGTATTTTTAATGTGTGCCATCCTCACAGGTGTGAGGTGGTATCTCATAGTGGTTTTGATTTGCATTTCCTTGATTATAAGTGATGTTGAGCATTTTTTTCATGTATCTGTTGGCCATTTGCTTTTCTTCTTTGGAGAAGTGCCTTTTGAGCTCTTTTGCCCATTTTTTGACTGGGTTATTGGCTTTGTTTTTGTTGAGTTGTGTGAGTTCCTTGTAAATTTTTGTTATCAGTCCTTTATCAGATGTATTGTGTGCAAAGATCTTTTCCCAGTTGGTAGGGTGTCTGTTTGTTTTGGTTAATGTCTCTTTTGCTGTACAGATGCTTTTTATTTTGATGTAATCCCATCTGTTTATCTTGTCCTTCACTTCCTTCACTTTGGGGGATGTGTTGTTAAAGATTTTGCTGATATGTATGTCGTGTAGAGTTTTGCCTATATTTTCTTCTATAAATTTTGTGGTTTCAGGTCGTACGTCTAGGTCTTTTATCCATTTTGAGTTGGTTTTTGTGCAGGGTGTGAGGCAATAATCTAGCTTCATTTTTTTGCATGTGGCTGTCCAGTTTTCCCAGTACCATTTATTGAATAGATTGTCCTTGTTCCACTGCATTTTCTTTGCTCCTTTGTCATAGATTAGTTCTTCATAGATATGTGGCTTTAATTCTGGGTATTCTGTTCTATTCCATTGGTCTTTGTGTCTGTTTTTGTTCCAGTACCATGCTGTTTTAGTTATTATGGCTTTGTAGTGTAGTTTGAAATCAGGGAGTGAAATTCCTCCGTTTTCTTTCTCTTTAGTCAGGAGGGCTTTAGCTATGTGTGGTTTTTTGTGGTTCCATATGAATTTCATCAATATTTGATCTATTTCTTTGAAGAATGTCATTGAGATTTTTATTGGAATAGCGTTGAATCTGTAAATTGCTTTTGGGAGGATTGCCATTTTGATAATGTTAATCCTTCCAATCCATGAGCAGGGGATGTCTTTCCATTTTCTTGTGTCTTCTTGTATTTCTTTCAACAATGTTTTGTAGTTTTCTTTGTATAAGTCTTTTACGTCTTTTGTTAGGTTGATTCCAAGATATGTGATTTTTTTGGTTTCGATTTCAAAGGGGATGGATTTCTTAATTTCTTCTTCTTCAGATTGGGTGTTTGCATATAGGAAGGCAACTGATTTTTCTGCATTGATTTTGTATCCTGCTACTTTACTGAACTGGTCTATAATTTTGAGTAATTTTTCTA
>PVIJ01022358.1:0-16354 GCA_004024925.1 Scalopus aquaticus
ACATATACACAATGGAATACTATTCAGCATTCAAAAAAGACAAACACATGCAATTCACAGCAACATGGATGGACCTAGAGGGGATCATGATCAGTGAAATAAGCCAGAAAGAAAGAGAAAAATATCGAATGGTTTCACTTATAACAGGAATATAGGGGAGCCAAATAAGAAAGCAACATTCAGCAGGGAAGGAGGGGAGAGAGAGGGCTCAAGAGGGGGGAGGAGGGGAGCACGGAGGACTATGGTGATGGCTCCACGGGTGAACAGGTGGTGGGTAACTTATGGGGAGTACATAATAATGTAAAAGATACGAATAACAAAAATAAATATTATATTAAAAAAAAGAAAAAAAATAAAATGTTTAATAAAAGTGGAGGTGATGCAGAGGATATGAAAGAAGGGAGGAGATCCCTTTAGTGTTGTGCGTTCCTCTGTCTCTTAGTCAGGATTTTGTGTAATTCTAGTCCCCTTAGCTCCCTGTCACTAGAAGTATAAAAACACAAATGTCTGAGTCATCTGTGCATCTCCCAAAATATTTTACACAAACAATACTTTTAAATAGACACTAAGTAGTAAGGCTACTATAACCAGGGTTTTAAAATGTCAAGTTTTATTCTAGCTTCAGGCTACAGTGAATAAGTGAATTATAATACAAAAAATGTTCTATATTTAGTTAAAAATACTTTGGTTTGGGGCCTCCCTAGTAGCGCAACGGATTAAGTCTCAGCACTCTGAAGCTATCTGCAGCCATTGCAGCACAAGTTCAATCCCAGGGAGCTTCCCATATGGCACAGCAGACCTCTCCTGCCTCGCCCATTGCTCCCCTCAGCAGCATACTTCAGTAGAACCGCCTATTCTGCTGCCCACTCTGTCTCTATGAAACCTCTCACCACCCCTCACCTCTGGCCTACACCCCAATTCTTGTATGCATAAGTAAATAAATCTTTGAAAAAAACCTTTTGTTTGTATATATTATATATATTTGATATCTCTGTACCCACAGAATAAATTTATTCCTTTAACTAAGCATTCATAATTAACATGATTCCCTTTGATCTTTAAAATATAACTGTTTCCCTCTTGGCATGTTCAATGCTGCTAAATTTCCTGATAGAATAATATTGAATGCCTTCACTGGTCATTCCATAAATATTTCATATATTGGAACAATTAACTGGTGATAAAAATAATTTGGATAGATGATCCCCAGTAATAACGTCCATATAATTTAAAATGTTAATAATTTGAAAAATGAATCAGAAAACAATCCATTAGAAGAAATGTGTGTCTGTATATTTGACCACTGTGAAATAATAAGTGTGAAGATAACCAAATCACAAGTCAATCTCATGTTGTGATTTTGTTACAATATATTGTATCATTTTTAATTTTTAATGGATCACTTAAAATTTAGGTAGAAGAGTATAGCTTACTGTAGAATATTTTTGCCAGAAGTAGGGGATCCATGTTATAAATTTGTATTCAAAAACCAATTCTATTTTGTAAATGTATGGTTTCTATAATAAGGGTTCAGTGTTCATCTTTCTGTTAGCATATGAGATCTCCATGTAAGTGTCATATGACTTTTTAGAGCTCCTATGATATCTAGGCATGAAAGAAGTAATGAGGGAGAGGGAAAAAAAGGGCCCTTGAGTTCTGAATTTCCTTTCTTTGATGTAGACTTCATTTAAATCATTTGTTGGAACAGTTTGCTTCAATTGCTGATTTCAAAAAAGCTGGCAGTATAATAGTACTTTGTTTCTGAACATTAATGTGGTTATTTGAGTCAAAGCCAAAACTAATAGTGTCAAGGGGCCTTTTTTTGCAGGTTCAGGCTGGGTTTACCACTGTCCAAGATCCTGGTTAAGAACAGTGAGTTCATCAACAATTTGATGAAGCACGTACTATTAAGACCCCCAAAGATTTACTTGCTGACATTAAAATCCTTGATATGTGTGTGGCATGTTTGCCAGACCCTGACAAGATATAACAAGACTGGTTCTTTGGGGAATGATTCTTCATGACATATGGAGAAAATCCACAGAGACCTAGTAAACTCAGGAATGCCACAGTAAATAGCACATCAGGGGTTCAGAACTTGGGACAATATACCTTTATCTGTATGTGTATCTGTATCTATCATCTGTCTATCTCTATATCTATCTATAGCTAATCTATATCTTTCTACCTACCTAAACCTTTTTACCTCTCTCTATTCAATTTTATTTCTATTAGCCACCTCCTGTATGTACATATTGCTACATTTAATGTGGAATCAAGAGTCTTATTCCTCACTTGTAAGATGGATTGGTTAGGGGAATTTGTTGTTGTTCGTTTTGTAGTTAAACCAGTGATTTAAAAAAATCAATTGAAGATTTGAGGGACTGAAAAGAAAAAGAGATCTGTGATTGTAAAGAAACCCCCAAAAGACAGTATGTGATGGGAGACTTAAGAATGAGTATTGCCAGCGGAGTTCTTTATAAGCAGACTGAAAGTAAATGCCATCAGCCAAGAGATTTAATGAAGTCCCGCTATAGAATTTAACGAGAGTGATTTGTGAGAATGGTTCTTCTCCTAACTGTTCTGATCCGGTGGCGTAAATAGGATACTGAACACCACTCCTGCTGATTTTTTATGCTATTTTATTTCATTAGTCCGGCAACATTTTGGCCTATGATTCTTAGCCATCTTTTCTTTTTTTTTTTTTTCCAAGAAGGCTAAAACAAGAACAGCTTTTGTGTTCTTATTACATTTAGAAGTAGCCATTTTAACCCTAACAATGGCTAAAGATGTGATATTTTCTTAGATTTTTTTCCATTCACTGGTGGAGGTTTTGGATTGCTTTCAGTTACTCCAAACAAACTGATATAAATCTTAACAATGAATCAAAAGGATAAGCATTCACCACATGGCCTTCCTAAGGAAAATTTGAAACACTCCTTAATGTGTGTGCCAAGCAATACTTTAAAGAAGTAAGTAGAGAGAGCAGTCAGTTACAAGAAATAATTGATACATAAGATGAGTCTGTGACAAATAAGGACACAGCACCACACTAGCAAATGCACATCAGGGCCTTCCATTATGTCCCGAGCTTTGCTGTGATTTATCCATCTGCATAAAAGTGGGGACGGCTTGCTGATCACCCAGGGAGATAGATGTATAGACTCAGCAATGGTCTTGGCCCTGCATTCTGAAATAATGGCATCGATACGAAAATATAAATTGAGTTTTGTGATGCTATACAATCTAAACTATTCAGCCTGAAAATAAAATTTGGTGCAATGCGTTAGATTTTTACTTAAGTCATAGAGGTGTAGCTTATTTTTAAACATTATTCATTTCTAAAAATCTCACATCACTTTAAAAGTTATAATTATTTTATGATATTGTGTATTATTTAATTTGATAGAATTATTTATTTGGGGGGGGGTTGCATAGAAGAACCAGATTGTAGGCCAGAGATGTGAGAAGATTCACCAGAGACAGAGTGGGGAGCAGAACAGGTGAATTTACTGAAATACACTGCTGAGGGAAGCAGCAGGGGAGACAGGAGAGGTCTGTTGCCTCATAGGTGGGTTAGCTTCTTGGATGGGGATCGAACTCAGGCGGTAGTGGTAATAACGCCAAGAATTAACCCCTACGCCACCAGCGAGGCCGTATTTCTAAGTTAATTCACATTGATTTATTTTATTCAAAATTGTTAGGACATAAACTTGTTAGGAAGAAATGAATAGGCTTATTTCTCATTTAATCTTTATTTTCATTTAATTGAATATAAACATTGACTTTGACATTAAGGAACACCTTTTTAGAATTAATTCTGGATAAATTAAATATGGATGAAAATCGGAAAATTGACTTTGCATTCTTAAGTATTGATTTTTTATTATTAACATTTTAAATATTTAGTAAGCATGCCCAGCTTTAATAGTTATGCTGAACAGTATTCATTCACAAATGAATGTGCCACAAATCTTTCAATATATTTCAACCATCAAGATCATCATTAGAAAACTTCCGTTTTACATTATTATTCAAAATTATTCAGTAACTAGTGTCCTTTGAGTTGTATTTAGTAATTTAAACTTACACTTCTCATTTTAGTTTTTAAAAATATATTCTGTGTAACTTGCAAGTTACTAGTATAGAATATCATACCTAAAGTTTGTAAACTGGTTAAAATACCATAAGAACTTCCATTTTTTAAAAAAATATTATTTTCAGAGCTTGATAAATAATGTGTCAGCATAAATACACCGTAAAAATACTAAAATAAGTATAAGACATATTATAGCAGATTAATTTCTTTGTAACCGATTTATTAGGTTGGGAAAATCCATAATGGTTGTTAAAGTTAGCTTTCACCTCCAGAAAGGTAGCTGAGGTTATTTGGAATAAATTTAGAGTGCTTCTCAATTAAACCTATATAAAGCCATTTTACATTGATGCCCGTTAAAAAGTTAATGTAGAAGTGTTCACTTTAGGTCTTTAGTAAAAAAGATGAGATGTGCTCTTGTGTTTTTCTTTAAGCTTTTTCTTTCCCAAAATGTACTTAATGTTTAAACATATGGATAATAAAAAAATTTTTAACACACTTTTAATTTTGGGGGGTATGAATGTTACGTAGTTTTTGTGCTGGATTGTTGAGATTTTGAATGTTACACATGGATGAGGTGTCAAATCATTTACTTCACTTTACAGATTAAAAAAACTGAGATCAAAGATGATTTTATGCTGGATATGAAAGTGAACATACTCATTTGATACTTGACTGCATACAGTTGGTATTTATTGTGGCTGTTCTATAATTGCAAAATTAAATATTTTAACATTGATTTTCTATGAGAAAATAAAATAGAGCAGAAGTCATTTCCTGTCCCCCAAGTCTTTTTATCTATGTGATAGTTCATATATGTGAGCAGAATAATTATGTATCCATGTTATATATCAATGCATGAGCTGTGCACTTAAATAATTTGATACTGAAAGTTAAGTCACACTATCAATACTTATAGCAAAACTATAGAGAAACCTGTAGTTGAAAACTGTATTAACAAGCAAATAAATACACACAAAATGATTATAAGAATTAGACAGATCTCAATGCCAATCATCCATTTTTTTTTAACCTAATCTGTGACATTAAGAAAGTTAATTAACCTTCACTTTCTCCCTTTGTAAATTCGGCATTTTGAACTTTTACATACAGAGTTGCTGGGAGGGTTTCTAGTATATTATCTGACACAGATAATATTGATTATTCTTCATTAATCTAGGAAGTAGAAAGGTTACACACACACATACACACACACACACTTATATATCAAATCACAGACTAGTCAATGAGATCATGATCCAAAGTTGTTTTATTGTTTAACTTTCACTTGAGTAATTTAATTATTAGCTATCATGTAACTTTAAGGCTTCCATGAAATATGCCATTTGAAGATAGGTATTCTCATTATTTTTTAAAGATTTAATTTTATGTACACAAGCTGGGGTGTAGGCCAGAGGTGTGGGAGGTAAGAGGATTCACCAGAGACAGAGTAGGGAGCAGAACAGGCAGATCTACTTAAGTACACTGCTGAGGGGAGCAGCAGGCGAGACAGGAGAGGTCTGCTGGGACTTAACCCATTGCGCCACCAGGGAGGCTTAGTTTTCTCATTTTTAATAAAAATATTCTTGAGTACTTCCTATGCACAAAACATTATGCTGGATACTGTGCAGGAAACACAGATAAATAAGATATGAATCCTTCTTACTGGAGCTTATTATAACCTACTGAAAAAGAGACTTGCATGAATATCTTCAGTATCCAGTTGAATGTAAAAAATGGATTCATAAAGATATGCCCAGAGAGGGAGAACATACTTTCAACTGGACAGTGGGGATATTATTTTTCACTATTTCAGCAGCCATTTACAGTATAAGTAGTGTCCTCAGCTTGATCTCATAGAGCTTTCTGGCTAGTTTGGGAGACATACATTTGTAAAATATAAAATTTTAACCATGCAATTTGCAATAAGAATATATAGCAGTCTGATAAGATTTCACTATCAAATTTAGATGTATCAAATTCAGTATCAAATATACTCCTTTAAGATATGTTTTCTTTCAGTTATGGGAATTACGGTGAATAGTAACTAAATAGGTAAAGGGGTAGGTTTCCGTGATGTAACATCAACAAACCAGAAGTGCATGAGGGACTCAAAGACTGTAAGAAGGCTTAGCCGGGTGGAGGAGGAAAAGCGATGGGAAGACACTGACGAATTACATATCAAGACCACATTAAGGATATTGCTCACTATTTTATGAACAATGGGGTCCTATTGAAGTATTTTTTTCAACAAAAAGTGCAAAAATTAAATGAATTTAATGAAGATTTGTTTCTAATCACTCTGGCAACACTGTGAAATACAATTGGAAAGATGCGAGAACATTAGTTCAGGTGAGTGGTGTTGGATAGCATAGACAAAGTTGTTCCAATAAAGACGGAAAGACATGCGTGGAATGGAGAAGTAGTTATGAAATAAAAAATGTGGAATTTGGTAATGTATTGCATATCTCAAGAAGAAGAAAGAGGGAAGATCTAGGTTTCTGGCATTTTAATTTGGTTTAAGTAAACATTATCATCAAAATTATGATCCTTTGTTAGGTGGCACATACATTGTTATAGATTGCTAGGTAGTCACACTTCAGTCTTTAATTCGTTGGTTGGCAAAGAAGTAAGTTGCACCATGTAATAACTTATTTTCAACAAGATGAGAACTTCATAACTTTTTCTGAGTTCCTGCAATAATACCAGATATTGTAGAGGGTACTGTCTGCATATTTGGAAGGAAAATACTCACTACTATTTGGTTAATTGTTTTTTTTAAATATTTATTTTTTATTTATACATACAAGCTGGGGTACAAGCCAGAGCTGTGGGGCAGCGAGAGGGTTCACCAGAGACAGAGCGGGTAGCAGAACAGGCAGATCAGAAATACACTGCTGAGGGGAGCAGCGGGCGAGGCAGGAGAGGTCTGCCGCACCATGTGGGATTCTCCCCTGCCGGGCGTCAAACTCGCGTCGCTGCTACTGACAGCTCCACAGCGCAGCGCTTAACCGCTGCGCCACCGGGGAGGCCCTGGTTAATTTTTTAATTGAATAGGCAAACTATAGCATGGTTTGCAATCCATGCACTATTGACATTTTGGGCAGAGGAAAAGAGAGAAGGGGCTGTCTTGTGCATTATTATGTATTTATCAGCATCCCTGATTTCTGACCACTAGATGCCATTAGCAACCTCCCCTCCTACACACACATACACTTTTCAGTCATGACAGCCAGAATTGTCTCCAGAAACATTGATTCCATAGAATAATGTGAGAACTTTGAGTAGAGGGCAAAAGTTCATACTATTTTATGTATCTATTAACTGTATTCTAAAAATGCCCCTCTTAATCATTCTACTTTTATGTCTGAAAAGTTGAAAGACATAATGACAGGCTTTTATGTTAAATTCAATCTTTTCCCCAAAAAGAGATCATCCCTAGTATCAGAATATACTAAAAGTTTTTAATTGTTAGCGACATTATCATTCATGAGTACCTATGCATATAATTTCCCCAACATAATAGTGACTGGGATTTGGCAGTTCACATGCAGGTAGATTCACTACCTGAAAATTTGTTTTTCTCTCTTTTAATAAAGATGTGTTTCTTCCCTCCAAAATCGTATAGCTCACAGCTTTACTCCATTCATATTTTCTGGGATGTGGTATTTACAATTCTAATCTGTCAGATTTGTTAATGGAGCCCTTTGATTTAAAAAGCACTATATGTAAAAACAAAAAAAAAACCCACATTAATTTAAGGATTCATTAGAATTTTACTATTAATAATGAAAAGTATCATCAATAAATTAGCAGAATTACAGTGATTTTATTTGTGACCTATTCAAGAAAACTGCTGTTGTGTGATATTTACCAAGAATCGTCATACCACATCAAAATATGCTTAACTATAAAACCTTCTATAGAGCCACTCTAGAAGTTTAGATCATATCTAAGATTATTTTAGACCCCAGTACTGTGTCATTCTTCTATAATTACATTTTAAAATAATTGTTTGACCTATGTAGTAATACTAAAGAATAGTAAAGAATTCATATATTTTAGCTTGTAGGGATATATTTGAATGTATTTGTCGTTATGCCTTAAAAGTTTAGATATCAAATTCTTAATCATAATATTGCATAAGTTATGCAAATATTTTACTTACTTGGAATTCTCTGCTATCTTCTGGATTCATCATTTTGGCCATGAGTATTAAGTACTTCATCAATTTAAGGGACTTTTAACTGAAACCCATATTTTAGGATACTTTCTGGTGGAATATATATTTGTATATACATATTATGAAGGGAAGGTATTGAGGTCAGAGGTATATTTCAGTTATCCCACTTTGCCTCTTGATTTCTCTATCTGAAAATCATACCATAGAAAGTGCTGTAAGAGTTAACTACTCTTTTCCTTTTACAAGGCAAGGTTATAGCTAAACTGTTGTAGCCAAATGGAAATAAATCCCACTTTTAAAGACCTCTAGAGACATCACAGTTGGCAACCAGTTCACGGTTCAATGACTTTTACTGTCAACTGCTTGTTTTCTGTGCTTTCCCAAGCCATTTGTGCTATTCTTTAGACCCATTGTCCTCTTCTCTTCTGACCTAAGTACTTATCAAAATTGGCTGATCCCTTATTTATTAGGCCTAATATAAAAATTTCATAATATCTGTTCAGCTAACTTATTTTCTCAGACCAAAGAAAGGTCTTCTTCCAGCTATAGTATATTTGTTTTTCAAATGGTTATCACTGCTTTGATTTATCACCTGAATATGACAAGTGAATAGAATAAATGTGTGTTTTCCCTCCCTCAATTCTTTCCTTCTTTCCATTTTTATTACTTTTCTCTCGTAGCTTACCTGAAGATTATTATCTGAACAATGTATATTCTTCAATTATGGAAGGTTTCAAATAATTAAATAATCTGAACTCAGTCATCAGACTCAAAAGAGGAAGAAAATCTCTTTTTCTAAGTGCACGCGCGCACGTGTGTGTGTGTGTGTGTGTGTGTGTGTGAGAGAGAGAGAGAGAGAGAGAGAGAGAGAGAAAGAGCAAGAGAGAGAGGCTGACTTAACCCAAACTTTTAAAAATTGTTTTTAAAAAGTCTATTGATCAGTTAAGTAATATTTGTATATCTCCAATTTTTTTAAAGAAAGCTATACTTTATATCTTTTATACACAAAAGGGAACTATAGAGTGTTACATAATTTATATGTATTATATAAGTATGTGTGTGTATTAGACTTAATTTTATTCCCCCTAAAAAAACATAATTTCTGTGAAAACTGTATGCTTTCTATACAAGCAGCAAGTTCCCAAACCCCTTTCCGAAATCCCTTTGATATTAAAAAAAAAAAAAATTGAGATGGCTTGTAATCTGTATAATATTGCTAGTTAAAAAAAATAAAACAGCAGTTTTAAGCCTTTGAAAGTATCTATATTAATATCTTCCTATCTGATACATTTACATTAAAAAGTATTTTATTATATAATATAGTCAATATATTATTTGTCCTCACATTTCAAAAAAAGATTATTATTTTTTTAGAGATTTTATTTATTTTATGCATACAAGCTGGGATGCAGGCCAGAGGTGTGGGGCAGTAAAAGGATTCACCAGAGACAGAGTGGGGAGTAGAACAGGCAGATCAGAAATACACTGCTGAGGGGAGCAGCGGGCAAGGCAGGAGAGGTCTGCCGTGCCATGTGGGTATCTCCCCGGCTGGGCGTCGAATTTGTGTCACTGCTGCCCACAGCTCCACAGGGCTGTGCTTTAATACACCGTGCCACATTTCAAAAAAAGATTATTTAATTAATACTGATTTCAAGTGATAAAATATTTAAAACTGGTTCATTATTAAAGCATGATCATACCTTTTTTGATTCCAGGAGGGTGAACATTTTAAGAGGCTTTAAATCCATTTTCTTTTTGCCTTTTAATTTCATTTGTCTTTTAAAAGCTATAGTTAAATAACCTTAAAATAATTTTAGTATCATGAGGAATTCTTTAAAAATAGTTTTATATATTGGTGTAATCATTTCAGGTTAAACAATTTGTAAATTTAATGTAAAGTCAAAATTGACTTTAGGTCCTATTTCATGTAAATCTCCCCAAACTGATCAACCAATAAGAATATTTGTATAAACACTTAAATTTAGTCATTAGGCCTGCAAGGCAGCCTTTGGTTAGTCATCTGTGACCTTGAGAACTGTATTTAGCAATTAGGCTCTTTGTTTTCTCGAACAAAAAAGTTAGAACAAAAAAGCTAGAATTAGACTGATAAGTTCTAAGGTCACTTCCAGAGCTAACATTTTATAGTTTTATTGCTTTGTTATCGATGGAGATATCATCCTTTGCCTCTTTCTAAGCAAAAAGAGAGAGAGAGAGAGAGAGAGAGAGAGAGAGAGAGAGAGAGAGAGAGAGAGAGAGATTGAGAGAGATTCTCTCTCACAGTGGGGTCTGCAGCTTTTCAAGCAGAAAGAAAGAAAGGTGAGAAGAGTTAGGACAGGAGTGAAGTTTTCCATAAACTGCAAACTTTAGACAAAAATAAATGAACAGTATCTCTGCTTTTCTTTGCTTCCTTCTGGACCAACCTAATGGACCATGATGGATACTGCCTGTTGTATGAAAAGTCTGTATTCTCTCTGTGGAAAGAATAGCCTTTGACCTGAACCTTAGAGAAGTATAAAGGGGTAATTAGAATAACAAAGAAGTTTCTGCTATTTGTTCTTTGAAGAGAAAGTTTGGAATGATAGTTACCTTCATGTTAGCCAATGGATTTTGTGTGGAGTTTATCAGTGGTATTTATTTGTTTACTGAAACTAGAACAAATGGAAGGTGGTTAAGTTGTACCAGGCAAGTTGTCATTTAGATAAGAGGAATCATTTCCTGATAATCATGCTTGTTAAAAGTTAAAGTGATCATTAAAGATAGTTCCTCCTAAAAACTTCTGTTTTAGAAGACTCTATATGTTAGATCTGGTTCTTAGATACCCTTTGGGTCCTTAATAAATTACGAAATATTTTCCAGTTCTTGTTTGTTACTGACATGATATGCAAATTCATTATCCTGAAGTTATTAAACACATTGGATTTTAACTATCAATAATAAAGATTCAATTAGGTTACTTTTATGACCTAATTGCTGGGAAAACTTGGAAGTAAGGGAAAAACAACTTTAAAAGTTTAAATAAACCACTTCCCAGTAATTTTCACATTTCTAAAATCTCTGAGTTTTTGAAATGTTTGAGGATTATCACTAGAAAATATTTAGGAATCATTCTTTTAGTCTCCTGACATTAAATAGTGGTTGATTTTAACTTTTAGTTTACTCAGATTGATTTTATTTTCAAAAATTATCCCCAAGCAAAATTCTGTTGTTACAATTTGTTTTTTATGTAGCTTCTAAATAGCTCTTCCTATTGTTAAAAAGATATCATCTTTATTTTTCAAGAAATACACTCTGTGTTTTCAAACATGGAAAGCATAGCTGGTGGTATAATGAACATTATTCCTAAGTAAATGAAAAAGATTTTTACTTTACTCGAGAGATAGGCTGAAAAATTATTCTTCTGAAGTTTTTTCTTTATAGTGAAAAAATAAAGACAAAATATTTCATTCACTTAGATGTGAGTCAATGTTTCTTAATTGCATTTAAATTTTGCATGTGTAGTAGGTAACAAAAGACAAGAAAACCTTTGTCTCTACCTTAAAATAGTAGCATTTCACAGCATTAGTACTTGACATAGTACTTTTATTTATCTGAGTAAAACATGTTGTGATTAGCGACTGTGCTATTATGGGAAAGTTTTACTTTTGACAATATTTACCTTGGTTTCTAAGAGCAGAACAAAATAGAGCAGGAAAAAATATGTCATTTCACAGTGTTTTAAATATATATATTATAGAAATAAAACTTGAGCTTTCTGTATTAAAATGGTCAACATTCTATATATCAATGTGCAGTATGGAAAATAGGAAATGTGATCATGACTTATATATAGGGTTATAAAGGTTTCTATATTTTAGTGAATTATTCACATTTTTCTCTGTCTTCTCATTTTAAAAAATGCAAGAATTTAAATACAACATCTTTGAACTCTCTTGCTACTCATCTTTTGGCTGTGGACCAGCAGTACATGGGTGCTTCTAGAAATACAAAATCTTAGCCCACATTCTTGATTTCTAGACTCACAGTGTGTATTTTAATCAAATCTTAAGGTGTGCTTATTGAAGTATGAGGAGCATGGGTTTAATAAAATATCATTGGCAGCATGAGCCTCTTACAAATTAAGCTGATAGTAGAGTTATAGGATCTAACACTTTATCTTTGATTAAGATGCTTGATTTCTATTCTATGTAGCATTAGCAGTTAAGATTTATAGTGTTTTTAAAATCCATTATATGTATAGTTATCTGTCATCTTAACAAAATGTAAAGTCATTAAAAAGTGTTTATAATTTTATAAGTATCATCCATTATAACTCTGCCATTTTATCATAGTAGAGATTTTAAGATTCATTTCTATTTTTCTAAAATTATTCATGATTATAATGCTAACAAATATTCATTCATTCATGGATAGTTTGAGCCATATATCCAAATATTGTGTTCTTTATTTTATTTAAAAAGAAATATCATTGTTGAGTCAAATCTTGTTACTTTTTCTGTTTTGGTTTCTTTCTTTATTTTTATTTATTCCATGTTTTCTTTTTTTTTGTTTTAGTTGGGTCTGGTAAGTTGACATTTTATTGGCCATCTTCTAATCATCGTGTCACTGTGACTGGAACTTCTCTTCCCCTTTCCATCCATACCCTTCCATGTCCTTCAACCAATCAGCCTCCATGTTTCACTTGTCATTGGCCACAAAGACAGACTGCACAGAATAAAGTCTGCAGGAAGTATGGGTAACTGTGACAAAGAGTAAAGGTAATGAGGTTGCTGACTTGATGTCTTATTAAATGATGTGTGATCTTCATACTTTTTTTTTCTCTCCTTTTAGAGTGATAAAGTAAGAGATAGGACTATGTCTTGTTTCAGTACTATTTCAATTTATATCTCATAAAATATACAAATAAACCAAAGAAAATAGATGCCCAAAGAACAATTTGAGTATTTTTATTTAAACTGTATTTATGAATTCACCTCTTTATCTGAATTTTTGTAACTGTTGTCCATTAATAGACATTAAAAGTCCCATTGGTGAATAAATTTGCACTTAGGATTATTTGCATTCATTTCATTTCTATGTGTCAGATTCATTTCATTTTAGGTAAGAAATAACCATATGTTGTGTCCAAAATTTATCAAAATTTGCTCTGATAAACATTTCTCCTCATGTAAATAAAGAGTCCTTATCCTTCTAAGTATTTTCATGACCAGTCTGTTGGGGAAGGTCTTACTCTGTGATTATGCAAAAATATCATTTGGGTAGAATTTTGCATGATTATGCTGAGTAGTATGTCAGATAATATTTTTGACCCTAAAAGAATGTCCCTAACTTTTCTTTTAATGAGAATGTTACATAAATTTTATAAAAATGTTTTATTCCATGTTGATACAAAGCTTGAATTGTTTATTAATGGTGATCCTATAATTGATTATTGAAAAATGCCTCTCTATGCCCCATTTATACAAAATTGTAGAGACACTGATTCTTAAGTATAAAAAGTAAGGACAAATTATGGGACGAAGTGGAATAAATATTTATATAATTTGTTATGTATCATTTAACCTATACTATATAATTTTAATAGGATTAAAAAATGCCTAAACAGATTAGAAAACAATTAGCAAAATGGAAAATTAACCTACAATTTAAATGAAAAGTAGATAAACATTTGGACTATCATTAGTTCTTAGAATTCAAAAAGATAATTCAGGAGCAAAATATGTATCAGATAAGAGACTAACAATGACAAGGTTATTTATCAGTGAAGGGAAATAATCTCATTAATACGAAAATGCTATTTAGAGGCAAGTCTCATTTAAGTTTGGCAAATTTTTTAATACTCAGTGTCAGGTTTGGGTGTAAATGCCCCATTAGTGAAAGTATCAGTTCAAGTAATCTTGACTATAATTCTGAGGATGGTTAACTGTACCTCTGTTTTTAATAGTGAAAATTATAAACATCCTAAGTTTTAATGTAATGAAGTATGTAAATTATTTAAAGTAATACATGTATAGATTATCAAGCAGTGATAAAATGGTATGTAACAGAATATTTCAAAACAATATGGCCAAATTTATATGGTAGAGTTATAGACAGCTCTTGTCTTTTTCTCTTGTCCAGTTTTTTAAAATGTTCACTATTGGCTACATGTGACATTAGATTTTGTATTTTTAATTATAGAAAGTTTTAAGTGTAATAGACTTAAACATATTCTTACATTATATCATAAACATCAAGTGGATGCTTTTGATATAAAGCTTTCTCAATCTAAATAGATACGTAAGGAAAGAGTGATAGAAGCATATTTAATAATTTAAATGTTTTCTTAGAGATATACCTGCATACACACACACACACACACACACACACACACATTTAGAAAAGGGGCTTTTAAAGTTATATTCCTAAGACATATCTTGTGGCTGATGTCACTGTTGATCTTGGCTCAAGAATATACCTACAAAATACAGTAAATTCATTTCCAGGCAAATATCCTGTGTGGAAGGATCGCTTCAGGGCAAATGCAGTTAGCATAAGGGTTTGTATCCCTAGTTCCCAAATAAGCCTTTGAGGTTGAAGAGCGCTGGCATTTTACAAAGGAAACATGGATTCTGGCACACGTTATTAGACATGCTTCTGAGATTTAGGAAAGGGACCACCCGAAGTTTTTACTTGTCTAAGTGGTTTGAACATTTATATTTTCCTACTCAAATTCCCTGCATATTGGAAAGTCATATTCTCCCATTCATTTAATTAATTGTTTGGTTTTCTCTCTTTGAAACAAACCAAGCTCTCTTTTGGATTTAGTTTATTATCCAGTCAATTCTTTCAGTTTCTTAGTCTGATTTTTACATCAATTACTCCAAACTAACTAAGGAATCAAATGCTCCTGAATGGATGTGTATAGAGGAAAATTCCCAAGCAGTGAGGCACATGCCTGTTATTATACCTGGATAATGATAGTGTTTGCTAAATTCATGAGGAAAGCAACTTGATTATAATCAGAGGTTCAGAAAAATTATAAGCTAAAACTTCAGCATTACCAAATTGAACCTAAACGATATCTCCTAACTTTGTATTTTCTTCCCTGGAAGTTACAGGACATTTGCAGGCAATTGACCTCTTATTTTCAGGTCTCTTATAATTTTCTAGTCAAATGGTATAATTTCTACTAAACCTCAATGAAAAATAAAAACGGAGTATAGAAGAAAGCACACTAATCTAGAAGTTAGTAGATCTAATTGCTTTCTTCAGTTTTGCCACCAAGTAATCTTCAGCAAGTCATTTTACATAACCATTTTTAAGGAATTTTGTGTGTGTGTATATATATATGTATAAAATACTCAATACATACTCTAATATATGAATGTGTAAATATACACATATGTGAAACACACCAATTTACAAATTTTTGTATTATGATTATATATATAAATAATATTAGGTGCAATTGACCAGAAAAAATTTAGCACGAGAAAAGTACCCTTTCTCATCCTCACTTTTATTAAAAGAGAAACCATGTTCTTGTTAGTCAAGTGGTAGCAATTCTGGACATAACCTGAATATAATTTTTAATTCGTATTCACTTTGATGAGTTATAAGTGACTGACATAAGTATCTAAAAGTACTTAGAAAGAAAAGCTTAGAAATAACAGAACAGCCTTAGAAAGTGGATTAGAAGTACCCTATCTGTATAAACTATTAAATGTCTGGCTTGAAACTTTCATTTCAGTTTGAACTGAGACAAGAGAGGAGAATAATTAGGTGTTTCAGACAGTTGATAAGAAATTAATTCGAAAAGTGTAAACATTAGGTAAATAGACTTACATTCAGTGCACATTTTTTCAAGCACAAAGCCCAGCCTCAAAACAGTTTTTTGTTTTTTTTTTTTTCCCTGGAGTGACTTCATTAGCACACCTAATGTTTTCAGCTGCCATTGCTCTCAATGTAACTGACACAATTTTCTGACACTCTATTTACTGCTGGGTGAAGTAGCCATTTAAGTCTGTATAAATCAAACAGTTTGGACAAAGCTGGCAGTATTTATAATGTCAGGAAGAGCAGATGTTTCAAATTTG
>PVIJ01022359.1:0-16333 GCA_004024925.1 Scalopus aquaticus
GACCGCAGCGGACCCCCAAGAAGACCGCAGCGGACCCCCAAGAAGGCCGCAGCGGACCCCCCAGCAGGCCATAGCCTTGCTCTCACCTGTGTCCGCCTTCTCGCCAAACCTCTGGGCAAAGTCACCTTTTCGCTCCCCACGGTCCAGCCACATACATAATTTTTCATTTCCGCACAGGAATCCCCGGACTGCGTCCTTTAAGCCCCTCAGAGCCCGTCACCGTCCCTTTGGCATCTCCTTGGCAGCACCGCGCTCGCCCAGAGACAACGAGGGGTCGGCGCGCGCCCCGAGGGCCAGCTGGGGCTGGCTGGCCGCGGACCAGAGCGCGACCCGGACTCACTGACGTGACCCTGTCTCAGCCTCCTTAGGGTCCCCTGACATGCTGGGGTGCCCGCTCAGGGTCTCCTGGGCCATTCTCTGAGCGCGTGACCCACGGGGGTATGACTGGTCACGAAGAGGCTCTTACACTCTGCGCCCCGCGGGGCCAATAACCCCGGACAAACCCGCCCCCTAGAAGGGGAGACGGCGCTTTGGGGGCCGCCGTTCGGCTTCCCGCTGATCCCTTGGGTCTGGGCAGCTGGTCGACGTGCACGAGGGGTGAGGCCTTTTGGCCCCACAATACTGGGGCACACGTGGAGCCACCTCTTCCCTCCCCCTCAGCTGCTCTCAGGGCGAATAGCGCCCTAGTGTATTACGATGGCAAATGTGAATACGCCAGAGGGAGGGAGCAGCCGGCTGGGCGATTTGGTCCTGGAGCAGGTGAAGCGCTGCGGTTGGCTGGAGGCCTCCGATGCTCTCTTGTCTGTGGGCTTCAGACGCCCAGACGCCGGTCAGAGGCCCCTCCAGCACAAAGGCCAACACCCACCTGACAAGCACATGGACACCGTTTTGAACAATTACAGCTGGAAAGCAGGAACACAGCGCCAGGACCACAGTAAACCGCCCACACCTGATGAAAGAAGGCACCACCCACTCAGGGTGGAGACTCTTTGGGAGAAGAAAGACTGATTTTAGTCCTCAATGTTAACTTTTATCAGAATCAGCCAGAAGGAACCTTGGTCTTTGGGCGGGCTCTGCGCTGCACTTACCCGAAAAACAAGCAGCAGAGTCTCCCGGCCAGTGCGGGTGATGGGGCGCGTGGGGTCCATTTGCAACCAGGACCCCGACACCTGCACGCCCCTGCCTGGTGCTTCAGCCTCAGGCGTCAGGCTCAGGGGCAGCTCGCCCGGAAACCCCTGACTGCCCGGCCCTCTGCTCCTCCTCCAGCAATGTCCTCATGCACCTGCTCGCATTCTTATGCCATCGCTGCTTTAGGAATGTGCCTTTTCCTCACCGGGCCCCTGATTCCTCCGGACACGGGGTCCTTGTGTCCCTCGTAACCTAAGGACAAATCCTGACATTGAGGAGGGATTCAAAAACTAGTCCACAGGGCTGCCGCGGTGGCGCAACGGGTTAAGCGCAGCGCTGTGGAGCTGTCGGCAGCTGTGGCGCAAGTTCGATGCCCGGCCGGGGAGGTTCCTACATGGCGCAGCAGACCTCTCCTGCCTCCCCGCTGCTCCCCTCAGCAGTATATTTCAGTTGATCTGCCTGTTCTGCTCCCCACTCTGTCACTGGTCAACTCTCTCGCCGCCCCACACCTCTGGCCTGCACCCCAGCTTGTATGCAAAAATAAATCTTTTTTAAAAAGTCCACAGGAAGGAACCTTGTGGACTCAAGGTCAAAGGTATCTGCTCTTCATCCTTCAGGCCCCAAGGGGGTGTTCAGAAGGGCTTGACTTCCTGTCCGCGCTGTGTTCCTGGCACTCTTAGTTCTGTCGCCACGGAGAAGGCTTCCTGTGAATGAGGCCACACTCAACTCGCATCGGCAGCCCAACACCTGAGAACAAACGGCAGCCCCACGCCATGCGTGTCGCTGAGGATGTAAATATTTGGGAAGTATCACTCAACTTAGCTTAAATCCCTTGTTCTGAACCAATCTTTCTAATCAAACATCATCCAAGCAAATCCATAAGATAATGGAAAATCTTATATTCAGAAGGATTAAAATCATTGAATGCTTTAAATATTTATCATTTACTTTGCCTCTCGTTATTATGGCTTTGCTTTGGTGAGTGAAAAGGAAATCATTTAAAATTATAATTAGGACATTCTCCTGCCAAGAAGAAAACAAGTTTACATAGTGTTGAAGGTTATAAACAAATTCTACGGCTCGAGCACTAAGTACCCTGGCATTAGTCAGAACCACAAAATGAAAATTACAACCTGCCTCAGATGACATGGCGGCAGCTCAGCTGAGGAGAACAGAGCTTGTTCATGCTGTAGTACAAACATGTTCAGGATTTAAAAAGTCAGCACAGGACATTTTAGAACATAATTTTTAAAGAACTAACCCTGGATGTCTCCGGTTATTTGGTCTTACTTCAGTTCAAAATAATACTTTTATGAAAAAGTAGCGCCTCATTCAAACTACGACAGCCCACTTCCCCGCAAATATCACAAATAAATTAATTCCCATCAACTTTATAATATTTGAGATTAACAAAGAGGAAGCTGAAATGATGACCTCTCGATCGGGTAGTATTCCAAGTTGACTTTGGTTCATCACTTCGTGGAAATATTTACCAGCAGAAACAGCATTTGTGAAGATTTTGCTGTAAAGCTCCTTTCCCGAAGGCTGCATTTGCATGAATATTTTTCCAAGAGCACTGTGGTAGTGCAATCCACGGCCTCGTGTGTGCTGTGCCCCGGAAGGCCTGTTAAATGCAGACAGCGCAAGGCCCTGCGATCACATGTGAAACTCCGAAAGGCACGAAACCTGTCTTTAGAGGCAACGACCTAGTTGGGGACAACAAATAGATTTGGGCCTAAAAATAATAGCAAGGGCAAGAACAGCAGTACTGGCTACAACCAATCAACAACATGCACACCTGCAGGGGGCAATGCTGAGTGAAATGAGTCAAGAGAAGGATGGACCCCTGGGGGTTTCACGCCTCTGAGGGCTCTAAAGAAACCAAGCGAAGGATCCAAGCAGCAAACCACAGCAACCCGAGGAATCTGACTGCAGCACTGAGGCTCCCGGGGGTGGGGGGAGAAAGTCTGCGGTGGGCACACAGCTCAAGGTCTGGGCTGCAACTCTCCAGGTTTTTGTGAGCGCGGGTGCCACGAGCCCATCACCACAGCATCATCAGAATCATTTCGCTGACTTAGACACACCCGGGTTCTGGCCACACACACCCCAAGCCCTGAGCAGCCGCCGCTATGGCTGCGTCTGTAGTTTCCCTTTTCCAGAATGTCACAGACTCGTAGATAGGCAGTAGGTAGCCTTTGTGGACAGACGTCCTCGACTTAGCAATAAGCTAAGCATTGACTGTTCCTCCGTGTCTTGGTGTCGATCGATAGTTCTTTTTTATATGTTTTTAAAAAGACAGGTGTGTTAGGAAAAGGAGGGAAAAGGCTGAGAGCTCCTGTTTTGGAAAGGAAAAGGAGTGTGAAAAGAAACGCCTGTGTAGACACAGGCAGGCTTTCTCAGGCGAGAGCGGAGTAGCTCACTATTTTAGCTCTAAATAATATCCTTAGCACGGGGGCACCCCGGTTTGTTTACCCGGTGACATATTGTAGGGCATTTTGGTTGTTTCCAAGTTTTGGCAATTATGAATAAGCCTGCTATAAACATTTGTGCTCAGGAGTTTGTGTAGCTATAAGTTTTCAACTAATTTGGATAAATTTCAAGAAGCGTGATTAATGGATGGTATGGTAAGAGTCTCTCAGCTTCCAAAGAACCTGCCAAGCCACATTTCAAAGTGGCCAGACCATTTCTGCTTTCCCACCAGCAGCGAAAGGAACTCCCAACTCCCCACATCCTGTCAGCATTAGGCTCTGTCAGGGCTTCAGATTTAGTCTTCCTAATAGGTGCAGAGGGACAAATTCTTGCTGGTTTATTAATCGCTGGCTGTTCCCAAATGGCACATGTTGAGCATCTTTTCGGAAGCTTATCTGCCCTCTGAATATCTTCTTTGCTGAAGAGTCTGTTCATATATTTTGCCCACTTTGTAATTGGACCGTTCCATTTCTTAGAGTTGTGTTCATTGTGTATTTTGGAAGCAAGTCCTCATCTGACACGTGTTCCATAAACCTCCTCCCAGTCTATGCCTTGTTTTTTATTCTGTTATTAGCACTATTTTAGAATGTTAAAAATCACGACCAGCTACCAGAAAGGAATGATGGCTTAACTTTGCTACTTTCCTCCTCACCCCAGTGGAAGGGAACTTTCAATCTCTCCTGTTTGCACAGATGCTTGATTCTCACGCAGAGGTGGATGTCTTGCATCTGGAGGTTAAAACTTTCACAAACATGAATAGCTAGGACTGAGTTCTGTTTACACCAAAAACATTCTGGAAGATTATTCTTTGGTTTTATATTTGTACAATAATGCTCCTATAAATAGATTTTTAATGTACTAATTACCATGATTGTGTTTGTTCCCAAGTTGTTTTTGTCTAAAATGATTAAATCAGATCTTTTCTTTGTCAGGCATTTACATTTGAATCCTGGGCTAAGAGTTAATTATTTCATATAAATTTTCCCATGAGGCATAGTTACTAAATACCGTTCAAGTTTACGTTACCCCTTTTTAAGCGCCAAGAAAAGTTCTCAAGTAAGAAATTGTTCCATCACTGCGAGAAAAAGCCAGACATATCCTGGAGAATTATCTTTTGATGATGTCCTATGTTACATAGTAGTTAAAAAATAACTACACGTTATAAAACCATAATTAAATAAGACAACTCTAACTGTAACACCATTGAGAGGGTCCAGGAGGTTCAACTCTTATAAAACGGACTCTTCATCCCACAGGAAGCTCTGTGACGTGTGGGTGCTGAGAAGTGGGGCCCCTTCGGAAACTCCGGCCCTGAGCACAGAGAGACAGCGGCAGCTTGCGGCCGGCTCCCCAAAACGAGCTCATCCTTGCAAAATGGAGTCGTGTGCAAATCGTTGCTGATCCTAGTGAATGACTTTGGTGTACAAACCTTGGAACCAAAAGAACCGCAGGTAGTAAAGCATCGATGGTCGCCAGCAGGGGCGGGGAGAGGGCGGGTAAATCTGGAAGGCGGCAGGAGGCTGGCAAAGGAGAGGTCCGCACTCTTGGTGGCGAGTTGAGGCAGCAGACACATGCGATGCTCCAGGAGGCTTCTGGAAACCTCTATGATGTTATAAGGCAGCGCGACTTCAATTTTTAAAAAAGCAGACTTGATAATTTTAAATTTTAGAATGATTAAATTTGTTCTCCTTAAAATGTCTAGGAGTTGTTACTTTTGCGGCTCTGAAGAGCTGCGCTGTTGCTAGGCTCTTGGTTTATCTGAAAAGATGAAGGAGACGCAGGAGACGTCCACATGAGTCACAGCACACGCCGGGAAGGGCCGGGAAGGGCAGGTGGGTGCAGGGAGGCAGCTAAGCCTCCCCCAAGACCAACCAGTCCCCCGTGGGAGTGCAAGGAGGTGGCGCCACCTAGTGGTGGCATATTAGAGCCTAACAAACCCAAGTGATCGGACACCCCAAGACCCATCTGTGCTATGGAAGTAACTACAGGTCCGTTACCATATTCCCTCCTAAGCCCTCAGGGCAGAGAAGGGAAATGAGTGACTGAACCTATTTTACACGTGGAGAGAGCCTGACAGGCTTGGGCAGGGCCGTTCAGTCTGCTATTCTTTTTTTTTTTTTTAAGATTTATTTATTTATGCACACAAGCTGGGGTGCAGGCCAGAGGTGTGGGGCGGCGAGAGGGCTCACCAGAGACAGAGCGGGGAGCAGAACAGGCAGATTGACGGAAACACACTGCTGAGGGGAGCAGCGGGCGAGGCAGGAGAGGTCTGCCCCACCATGTGGGAATCTCCCCGGCCGGGCGTCAAACTCGCGTTGCTGCTGCCGACAGCGCCACAGCGCAGCGCTCAACCGCTGCGCCACCAGGGAGGCCCCGGTCTGCTATTCTGACTTCTGACATTCGATTTGCGGCTTTTTCTAGCTCATTCTTTATTTGCACAAAACAGTGCCGGAGAAGCGACAGAGGTCGTGTCAGGAGCAAGCACATTCCTCTCCCCTGACTTCGCCGCGCCAAAACGTTGATTCACCCAACTCGGTTTTGTCATTTCTCATTTGAATGAATTGCTGAGACTGCCGTCAGTGTTTTGATGTCTCAGACACTTGATTCCCGTCTGCAGTGGGAGGGGGTATGGGAGGATTCCTGAAACAGACAAAACCTGTATAAGAAACTGGGGGGCTTCTAGTCACGCTGATGACAGAGTCGGAACGGTGAACAGTGTGATGGATGCGAGCAGTAAGCAGAGATTTAAACTCTGATCTGCTCCAGGGAACAGCAGTAATTACCGCTGAAGCAGAGCAGGCGTTTCGACTGTCCCTTTCGGAGGGAACACCAGCACCCCCACGCCCACTCCCCCAGCTGCTTCTTTGAACAGGGCTGAAGCCGCTGCTCTCCCCCCAGCCTCCTGAGAGGTTGCAACAGCGTTTTCAATAACACACACTGGAAGGCTACTCGATTTCAGGTGCCGAGACCTGGTCTCCTCCAAATCAGACCTCAGGGAGGAGAGAAGGGCAGAAAGAAGGACGGTTCTCCTGTCCCGATGTTCAAATGGTCAATCAGGACACCGCGGGTTGACGCCCTGGACACGGCCAAGCTAATCTGAAACCTGGAAGTTTTCCGTTTTCATGAACGCTGCATCATAACCGAGAAGACATCCGTGATTTTAGCAGACCGTCATACAGACAGCCTTGCTTCTCTAAGTCACATGATTGTCAATGTTTTGTTAAAAAGTAAACGTGGGTTTATTCCATTTTTGACGCAGAGTACTGTATTAATTTGCTTCACCTTCAACCTGTGGCGTCTGTCAGAAGCCGTTCTTGCCCATGGCATAGAGCAAGGGAGTGGAAAGATGTAAGAATAAGCAAGAAAGGAGGTGTCAGGTAGGAAAACAGCCAGACCTGTTGATATCACTAAATCGATAAATATACCTGGGATGATTAAGCTTCCCACACACAAACGCCAAAACAGAAAGGTGTATGTGTGGGCAGGAAACATCACCTTTGCAAATTCATTTTGTTTTTCCTTCTTACATTTCAGCACTGAGGCCATATCCCTTGAAGCATTTCGTGAGTGAAGACTCTTCCCCTCCATTTTCTTTCTGTCTTTTTTTAAAAAAGATTTATTTATTTATGCATACAAGCTGGGGTACAGGCCAGAGGCGTGGGGCGGTGAGAGGGTTCACCAGAGACAGAGTGGGGAGCAGAACAGGCAGATCAGAAATACACCGCTGAGGGGAGCAGCGGGCGAGGCAGGAGAGGTCTGCCGCACCATGTGGGATTCTCCCCGGCCGGGCGTCGAACTCGCATCGCTGCTGCCGACAGCTCCACAGCACAGTGCTCAACCTCTGCGCCACCAGGGAGGCCCATTTTTTCTTCCTGTCTTTATTTTGATCAAGTTACCGCCCGTGCCCCTCCTCCATCACTGTGTGGATTATTCCCTTTTCATGAGACGGAAACACCAGTTGCTAGGTATTCTGTCCCATTTGCTGCCTCAGCTCGATGCCAAGTCTGTGACCAAGGCCTCTGCTCTTCACCCCTTGGGACATCGGTCCACACTGTCTCAGTGGCCCTGGACGAAACTCCCGCTGCACGGACCCCGCCTGGGAATAACCGCATCTCCTGACATGCCTGGAAATGAAATCCCCATACAAAACCTTTTTCTTTTTGAGTGATGGGAACTTTGCTGCATCCATGGCAGGAAAATGGCAGTGTTCTTGGTTTGCTTCTGGCGGCATTTCTGACTTTGAGAATTCAGTTCGCCTCTCTGCACGCGGACCTCTGTGACACTCCTCCAGCTCCGTCCTGCATCTCCCGTTGTGTTGCTGTAGACACGCAGAGAGGCAGACAGGTGGGCCGGGGCGAGGCTTCAGGGGTGCTCATGCGTCAGCGCGCCCGTTGGCGTGTTCGGTATCCCGGCTATTGTTCAAAGAATTAGACGAAAAGATATAGAAATTTTTCAAACAAGAGTCCTGTGCATCAAAGGAGCTACAGAATCTAGCGGTCAAGCACAGTAACCTTCGGGTAGAAAAAACCATGAAAAGTACAGTGATTGGGTAAGACCCTCCGCCCTGGCAGGGTTCTGAAATCTCGGTTGGTTTTATGCTAGAATGGTGGCGATCCCTCCCTTATATTTCTTCTTCATACTTGAGATTCTTGCACTGTGGTTTTTCTGTATTGCTAATGATTATTTTGTATAATTTCCAGACGTGAATATGCTCGATGGAATTCAATCTCTTTTTTAAAAAAAGAAATTCAATCTCCTTTTAAAAAAGCTCTTTGCTTGAAAAAGAATGGCACCAGAAAGTCAAATTCAATTACCCTTAGAAATAAAGACGGCGCTCAGGTCTCTGCAGAGAAGGCAGACTGACAGGAGACAGCTGGGGGCTGCCTGCGCACAGAGCAGGCTGGCCCCGACCTCATCCTCCTCCCCTCACCAGCAAACACCTCCACTGTTCTGACCTTTCCCACAACCAGCCAATCACGAGACTTCTAGGCGGGAAACAATTCAGAATCATGAAAAAGGATGTGCCATTTTGTCCTGTTTATTTTCTGAAGCTAATGGGAGACAGCTTAGGCTCTGCGCTTCCGCTGGGAAAAAATAAAGGAAAAAAGAAAAGGGAAACATCAGTATTTCTCTGAGCTTAAAACCGAACAGCACATCATTCTGGCGACCTCTGTCTCCCTAATTTTCAGTGGCCGACTCAGAAAGCCAGATGCGGGATGAAATCAGGGGAAAGGCGGCCCCTGGGTCCCAGGCCCGGGCACAGCTCCCCCCGCTGTGCGTGGCCCTGTGTGTGAGACGGGGAAGGCCCAGGGCACGGAAAAGGATGCAGCTGTCTCATCGGTGAACACCTCAGCACGGAGATTCAGCCTCCAGTCCGACAGGCAATCAGGCACCTCTGCCTCGCAAGACCGGACGCCCCAGGGATGAAGATGATGTCATGGAAAAAGAACAAAGGAGATTGGTGGAGACCAGGAAACTGAGCGGGATACAAACACCCTTGTTTGCTCCGGGGATGTTAAGGTGAGAATTGGGCACCGACTCTGATGGCAACGTGGTGGGCAGAAACCCTGACGCCTCGACCGTCAGCCAGTCTCTGGTGTCGGCGGAGAAGCCCCTTCACGGTATCACTGAGGACCCCACGACGCCTTCATGCCGGCCACTCCTTCTGAGACGTGATTGTTTGAAAACCCCAGGGAACTGTGCACGGGTCTCTCAGGGAAACGAGATTGCTCCGATGTGCTGTCTGATTTGAATATCGGCTCTGAGGATGAAGTGGTTCCAAAATAGGACTTCATTTGCATAGTGTGTCTTAGATTACACCAGTTAAATGTATTTAAATTGCAAAATTATTGCACATATATATAGCAAGCCTATAGCTCTCTGTTTTCATTTCGACTTTTACCACACGCAGGTGAGGGGTGCTGGCGGCGATGTCGGGCTTGGACCCTCGATGCTGGAATCCGTAAACACATTTCAGAAGGAACAAGGATGGCTGTATGCAAACAACAGTATTGAGGATCATGTTATGAGACTTTGCTCTCGGTGATAGATAGCCTGTTCTATGAAGAAAATATCAAAATGAAGTAAGTGCAGCAAATCTGCTATAGCTGACAAGTTAAAAACCTCCGATCGCTCCTTTCTGGATTGGCTGGGGTTTTCTATCGCTGGCATTTTTTGACTTGAAACTTTTTCACGTTTCAGCAAGGGGCCGGATGTGTGTGTGTGGGGGGGGTGTGTGCATGTGTGTGTGTCTGTGTGTGTGTGTGTTGATGTATGTACAGCACGTAGCCAGAGCAGACACTCTACACAACACGTATTCTTCATTCCTGCTCATTCCACGATTTCCTGTCCCCAGACTCGCTGTGGGTGGGTGAGTCACTAACCAGCACCATGGCCCCGAACTCCCGAAGCCCCAATTACAGAGCCAGCCCGGCTCAGTGTCTATTGGAAGGGTGAGTGAACGGATCAGATAAATCAGAGAGATGGAGAAAAGGGTCAATTAGGGATTTTGCATGACAGAAAATGGGGTTTTAACTAGCAAAAAAAGCCTTGTGGGCTGCTTCAAGGAGTGAACTTCTTTGGTGAGGTTATAACAGAGAACTGTAAACAAAAATCAGCATAATTAGACACAGAGAGCCTGGCGTTGCAAGAAAAACAATTGCCCTGTTTACCACAATTGAGTTAAACAGATGCATGTTGCATGTGGGTTATCTATAAACGTCAGCTCGGTAACTCCTTCCACGCATGTAAACGTATGATCCACATGCTCACACATGTACGTGCCATATGCTCTTTGCTCATCGGAGACCACGCCGGAAGTCACCCACCCGGATCCAGCTCACTGGGAGTCTCCCGACCTAGGGCCAGCTCAGTGAACGAGGTGGTGGCAAATTATCCGCCTAGTTTCACTCTGGGGCATCGTGTCTTCCCCTAATCGCCTACAGAGACCACCGGAGTAACCAGGTCCAGGGCTGACCTCAGCAGGAGGCCGCCTCTGTTTGACAGCAGACCGGAGGGTGATGCGGAATCTGTCAAGTGACCATCAGCTCCAGTTTTCATTTGCAGCGTGTTCTGAGCACTGGGCGTGTGTCCACACCCCCGCCCGCCGAGGGCACACCGGCGCCGCCACCCAGGACACGCAGGGACGGGCGGCCGCGAGACTGGACCTTCCCAGAGGCCACCCGCTGGAATCAGTGCCACGCACCCTCAAGGCCCACCTTACTTGCTCATTATCCCTCCCACAGGGATGCACACATTAAAGGAGAGAAACTGTACATAAAATGAAATCAGGGCCTCCCTGGTGGCGCAGGGCTTTAGTCTCAGCACTATGAAGCTGTCCGCAGCCGCTGCAGCACGAGTTCTGTCCCCGGCCAGGGAGCTTCCCACAGGGCGCAGCAGACCTCTCCTGCCTCCCCGCTGCCCCCTCAGCAGTGTACTTCAGTGGATCTGCCTGTTCTGCTCCCCACTCTGTCTCTGGTGCATCCTCTCACCCCCTGCACCTCTGGCCTGCACCCCAGTTCTTCTACACAAAAATACATAAATAAATCTTTAAAAAATATATTAAAAAAATATAGTCACCACTCACATAATAATATGGGCCTCCCTGGTGGCACAACGGGTCAAGTTTCAGCCTGTGCATCAAGCCCCTTCCTGCGGTTCTGGAGTGGCAGCTCTCTCTCCTCCGAAGCAGCCGCCTCCAGTTCCCTGGCGGCAGGGACAGTCCTGCGATGACGCGGAGGGCGCCGGGCACTTCAGTCAACTCTTAGGTGGAGTACCCCCAATTCCCAGCTTTGTGCAGACAGCGCGACTTATTTGCAGAAGCAGTTTAAGCTGAACACCAGCAACGTCCTCTGTGGCGCTGCCCCGGGCTCTCTAGAAGCAGCCCTCGCCCGCCAGCCCCATCGAGGCCCTGCAGGAGCCGGCCAGGTCCCCATGCGGCTGCCCGGGGCTGCGGTGACCGGCACCGAGCAGCTGAACAGGTGGGAAGTTTGCCTTTGGAAAGGCGGCATCGGAGCAGACTCACACGTAGCGTGAGCAAAAATAATAATTCCTGACGACCAGCGGCGTTTTGTTTATTTTGACTCCAACACCACATCTGCGGAGATGATAAAGAAGGGGGGAGGAGGGGGAGCACAGAGACAGGCTACACGAACACGGTTCTCATGGCTCTGTGCGTCTCTGTAAATGTCAAAACACACGCTTATTTTTGTCCTTCAGCTTCAACCTATCCATTTATCATTTAATATTACACGTCAACTCAGAATAATAACAAATAAATAATTACCAGCAACTCAGTCCACTACTTTTTTTTTAGATTTATTTATTGGTGAATACAAGCTGGGGTGCAGGCCAGAGGTGTGGGGTGAGAGGACTCCCCAGAGACAGAGTGGGGAGCAGAACAGGCAGATCCACTGAAACACACTGCTGAGGGGAGCAGCGGGGAGACAGGAGAGGTCTGCTGCGCCCTGTGGGAAGCTCCCTGGCCGGGGATCGAACTCGTACTGCAGTGGCTGGGACAGCTTCACAGTGCTGAGACTCAACCCCTGCGCCCCCAGGGAGGCCCCTCAGTCCACTACTTTCAATCAAAACCAGGTGACGCCGGGAAGCAGTTGGCTGATATGTGTCTGAGTCCACGGCCACGCCTCCTGCTGTTGGTGTCCAGCTGCCGCCCACCGGAGGCTGGAGATGGTCTTTGAGCTCTGTCTGGGGTGCTCAATTCAGTGCCCTCCATGTCGCTGGCCTTAAAAGAAAAGGGTGCGCCCCTAAAAAAGTCCTCCTTCGTAGCTCTCCAGCTATCACCATTTCACCTTCTCTGGAGACACGAGCTTCCCCTCCCAGCTGCACAGAGCTGGCCTCGTTACTGGGGGACCCGACGGCCTCCCTCGTGCCACGGTGGAGCCAGCACCTTTACTGGCAAACAGTCATGTCCCTCTATGGCAGGGAAAGTGCCATACAGTTCACAGACACACGGTGTCCAGGACAGTGCTACGATGCCAGTTTAACCCCTGTATATTTTAAAGACTGACGCTGTTCTAACTGCTACTGAGCTCGATGTCAGCAGCACTGACCTCTGGCCGCCCAACAGGGGGCCTCACTTTACGAGACAGCCTGCCTTCAAAGCAGGATCAGTGGCCATATATGAGTAATAAGGTGGAGAAACTCTCCATCTGATGAAATCCTGGAAGGGCGTCTTTTCAATTAAACCAGACATTTTTGAACGATGCCAGCCAGCCTCTGCCTTCGCTTACAAAGACCTTACTGCTAAGATCAGTTTCATTTCTTCATCAGTCACTGTCTGGGAAATGCATCCGGGGGGCAGCTGAGATGGAAGGTGGTGGGAGGCCAGCGCCTTCGCGTGATCTCATTTGCGGGGGAGGAGGTCCAGCAGAACCGGCGCCCGCATCTGTGAGGAGGGGCCTCGCACCCCTCCAAGCTTGCTCAGTGCCGGAGCTGCGAGGAGCTTTCCAGAAACGAGCGTGTTGCTCACCAGCTACGGAGCCCTCTGTGTGGGCTTGATTTCCAGGATTTCTCATCTTCCTCCAGGCCCCCCACGCCCCTCCTTCACGTCTTACTTGCTCTAAAAGCCCTTTGTGGGTAAGTGGGGCCCAAGGGGGCTCGGGCACTTCTGGGGAACCTGTGGGACGGATCCTCCACCAGCTGGGAAAGCGGCTTTACAGCCTGTCTCTACCCCCATGTCTGCTGTCGGTGTTCGTCACGGCCGCCAGGGGCACCTTCCAGATGCCCCAAAGCCAGGCTGGCTCCTGCCCTTGGGAAGCAGCACCACGGGCCGCGAGGGGTGAGCGTGTGGTAGAGAAGCCTCCTAACTGCCACGAGGCCGGCGATGTGCTTTCCACGAGGCCCCCGCGCAGCCCAGGGGTGGAGCCCGTCGGGGTCACATAAATGCTCCGTGCGCCTGAATCACGCCCCTCATGGTTTGGGGGCACAGCCGGTCATCTATCCCCACGGGGAGCTCACAGGTCCCCAGCCCGACTCACACGGAGGAGGTTATGCCCAGCTAATAAGAAACATCAAGGAATAAATAGATTCGACAACACTGACTTTGCACATATTTTAAATCTGATACTTAAACCTGTTACAGCCTTATCCAAAATGAAAACAAAAAAAGACAAAGAGGAAAAGACAAGCAAGAAATGCACCCAGATTTCTTAAATTCACTCAACTTTCAGGCCCACGTATGACTGCACGGTTCTATCAATTATTTCTGTGGCTCTGGTCTTTTGAAAGAGTGCAGGTGGGATGACGAATGTTTACTTCCCCAAGAGCTAAAATCGAGAACCCCCGTCAGGTCCAACGGTGTGGAGACGGCTTTAGGAACGAGACGCCTAGCATCCCGTTAAAGTTCAACCCCTGCTCCCACTATTTTCAGGAAATAACATCTTCTGACATGTTTTTCTGCCCCTCCCCCCAAAAGCCCTTCCCCCTGGGCCCTGTGTCCACCACTGAGTCAGGCCGCTTGGGCAATGGAGGGGACAGCAGGTGGGGGAGGGAGCAGGCCATACTGGACTGGACCCGGAGCGGGTGAGCGGGCTGGGCTCAGTCAGTACATCCAGAGCTGTGATTTCCAGGGCTTGTCTCTTGGTTAGGACAGAACAGCAGATAAAGCATAATCGTGACAACCGGCAATTTCATTGAGCAGACTCGTAAAATGACTGAGCGCTTTCACACTAATTCCTTGGACAGGATAAACGAACTCTCAGCCATTAGGAAAAAAATGGGGCCCTCTTTCTTTCCAACCGGAATCATTATCCGTCATCTCATCCCTTCCTGCAAACACGTTTGTGCAGTTGTCAAGTACCAGGCCCATTAAAAATAATTCGAAAATAGAATTAATGCCACGCAATCCTCCTCTTCCTCATGTTCTATGATTTTAAAGATTCTAAAAATTGGAATTGGCAAATTAGCAAGAAATTGTTATGTAAGATGTTATTATGTAAGATCTTATTTTTAAGAAATAAAAGAAAGGGGAATCTGATTTACGAACATATCCTCATTAAGTGCTAGTGAATACTGTTATTACTTGTAAAAAGATATTCTCATTTTTTAGGGACTCCATGAACACACATAAAACCAAAAGCAGATGTAGCCTCACTAAATTAAGACTACGCTTTTTCAGGATAAGTATACTTTAAAGATGTTTTAGAAATTAAAATAAACTTAAATCAGTCACTGAAAATTAATTTGGAATTCAAATTTAATTTTTAAAGTTTGGGCTATTTGTGCATTATTCATTTTAATATATCTGCTCTGCAGACTTAAATGGGTGACTCACCACACTTACTGAGACTGTAAATATTCACCCCATATGAAGCCAAAGTGCACTGGGGTCACCGCGGTGTGGCCCCATCTCATCGCCATTTATGTGAAAATGTGCTGAAATATCGCTACCTGAAGAAGTCTGTTCAGGTGTGTTTTAGGTGATAAACTCTAGTGTTTCTTTTCATAACCAAGTACAAAAATCACCACCCTACCCCCTCAACCCCCCCCCAACAAATTTTCCTGTCTGTGCTGCTGGTGATGGTCCTCTCTAGACAGATGGAGTCACATTGCCTTATCCTCCCAGTCAAAATATGCCGGCAGAAGTGCTCAGTGGCTCCCAGTATTGGGCGAAAACATTCTCCGCAGCCTTGGAGAACCTAGCCGAGTTTTAGTGATCTTCAAAGCAGAAAACCCCAAAGAAACGGAACAGCCCACAGCTTTTCAATGCAGAACTTGAAACCTTAACACACACGAGTCACACCCTCAGTAAGACCAGTCCGGGGAACACGTTACGATTTGCTTGGGGCATTTAGGAGCAGCTCAGTATTTCACACGGCAACATTTTAAAGCTTTTTTAAGAGAATTATGTAACATTCTATAGGACACTCCAGCTGGGCTCTGCCCCAGCAGTCTGTAAAATCCCCCTTGGCAATGTCAGCAGCAGCCTCCTCGGACCAAACCCCCCGCCCGCCCCCGTTCTCAGCAGCCCGGACCCTCCCCTGGGCGTCCTGTCTGGCTCCCTGCCCAGTGCTCCCGCTGCTCTCCATCCTTCTCCGCCTCTCTCCCCACAGCCTTGAGTCCTCTGGTCCGGGCCGCCCGCACCTCCTTTCCCACACACTCCCGGGAGCCCTCCCAGCCCCGCGCTTTCTGTCCTCTCTGGGGGTGCCTGAATTCCGTTTGGTGCCTCCGCCTCTGCGGTCTCCCCGCAGCCGGAGTCCGTGGGTGTCCACCTCCTGCGAACAGCCGTCGGCGCAATACACGTCCCCCAAGCCCCGACCACTGGCTCCCCGACCACTGCCGGGTGTCCACCCCGCAGCCCGCCCTGGAGCCTCCTCTCCCCGCCGCAGCCGCCCGCGCGGTCTGCGCTGCGGGCCCTGCCTCCGGGTGTGGCCCCCCTTCCCGGCCCGCACCCCCGGGCTCTGGGTCACGCTTCGGCGCCTCGCCTCCCCCAGTCTGCCAAAACAGCCCGCCCAGCCGCACCCCGACCCGCGCCTGAGCAACCCCGCGCGCTCCCCACGGCGCTGGCACTCGAGAAGGCGCCGCCAGGACGCCGCCTGCAGTGCCCCTGGTCCGCCCGCCCCGTCTGTGAACTCCCTCACCTGCGCCCAGCTGGCTTCTCCCCGCACGCCCCTAGTCCAAGGCTGGTTTCATCCACTGTGGCCACAGCTATATAAGCCCTTGATCCCCGCGATGCGCCACGGAGCAGGGCGCCTGAGTCCGCCCGGGGACCTGACCCCGC
>PVIJ01022360.1:0-16325 GCA_004024925.1 Scalopus aquaticus
GTGGGCCCCACCCCCCGCCCCCACCCCCCCCTTCCCGTCCCTGTGTCTGACTTCCAGACAATGACAAGTGGGCAAAGCAACGGGTACATCTTTACCAGGCTCATGGTCACAGTTACTAAGTGGGCGTCCTCGATTCGGGCCCGGGTCAGCCTAAGACCTGAAGACCAGGGCCTCCCTGGTGGTACAACAGGAAAAGCGCAGCACTGTGAAGCTACCGAGAGCCACTGCAGCACGAGTTCCATCCCCGGCCAGGGAGCTTCCCACAGGGCGCAGCAGACCTCTGGTGAATCCTCTCACCACCCCACACCTCTGGCCTGTACCCCACCTTGTATGCATAAGTAAATAAATCTTTTAAAAAAAAAAAAAAAACCCTAAGACCAATGGACATATTTAATGCAGAATTTTGTCAAGTCGTCCTAAAAGTATCATTTTAATTTTGTAGGAGAGCAACGACAGAATGCTTTAGATGAAAGTAAAGAGATATAAGCCGGCCCCCAGATGCTTAAATGGGGCCTCACAAGAGACACATCAGAATGTGTCTTTGTAAAATACCACGTGAGTTAAAGCGACCACTGCCGTCCCCTCCGGCCACGCTGCACAAGCACTAACTTCTCACCCCTCCTTTTCCTCTTTGATTTGACCAGCACCATCACTATTTAAGACGACAAAGCAACATGACTGTATAGTATCAGTGGCTTTAGAAACAGGACTGAGTGAGAAAATCACTTTATTGTTACCCCGCCCGAAACATCCTGAAGACACATGCCGGGTGCCCCAGTAAGAGCAAGCACCCCCCACCCCACGCCCCATCTACGCAAAACACCCCGAAAGGGGCCGCACAAGACCTCTGCAGCAAAGCCTGGGGAGCAGCCCTGAGCTCGCCATCTGCACCTCCTGTTAGAGTCTGAGTTTACCAAGAGCACATCCACTTGCGGAGTCGGAAATCCCGTAAAGGCGGCACGACTCACAGCAACACGAAGAAGCCCACACACGTGGGCAAGGGGAGCCTCGGCTGGGGGACCCGCCCTTGTCACGAGTGTGTCATTTGATGGATTTCACCCCAGACATGAGCACCACCCACACAGACGGACAGGTGCGCACGCGTTCCGAGTAAATCTGCTTGCACACACACACACACACGCGCGCGCGCACGCGCGCGCACACACACGTCCTAGTCAGGAGAATTTGGTGAGAGCTGACCAAGCACATTTTCTGTTTGTGAAACTTGGGAAACCTGAGATTCCATCAGGGAAAAACAGGATCTTTACGCAGTTGTCATTTTGGTTCCAAGTTCATGATGTTTGGAGGCCGCCTTCATACTTCAAATGTTTCATACCTTTCAAGAGAAAGGAGCAATTCAAAGCCAGAGAGACTCTGTCCAGGGCCTCGGTGTCTCCTAAGCACTATTCCAGATTCATTGATACAAGATTGTAGCACATTCATCAAAACAGCGTTTGTCAAGAGCCCAGAGTTGGTTATTACTGGAATTATAATATATTAAGATAAATGTTTCTTAACCTACAATTTTGTGCAACTGTATGATAAACAGGAGATAAATGTTTCTTACCCATATTTACAAAATTGGGGGAAGATTATGATAAAAATATACAAAATGGTACATGGACTAAATTGTATTTGGCTAAAAATGTTTTTAACCACTTGTTTAAATATAGTAAGCTTTGACTGAAAATTCAATATCAGGGCCTCTCAGCACCATGAAGCTACCGCAGCCACTGCAGCAGCAGTTCGATCCCTGGCCAGGGAGCTTCCCACAGGGTGCAGCAGACCTCTCCTGCCTCCCCGCTGCTCCCCTCAGCAGTGGATCTCAGTGGATCCGCCTGTTCTGCTCCCCTCTCTGTCTCTGGTGAGTCCTCTCACCCCCCACACCTCTGGCCTATATCCCAGCTCTTGTATGCATCAATAAAATCTATTAAAAAAAAAAAAAGAAAAATCAAAATCAAAAGATTTCTAAAAGTCACACGATGAAAAAAGGATTCAGTGAAAGCTATTTTTTCTCTTATTGTATTTTCATTTTTAATTGTTATTTTTATTTGTGTCTTTTACATCACTGTATATTCCCCGTAGGTTTCCCACCATCAATTCACCCCTGAACCGTCACCACAGCCCCCTGTGCTCCCCCCAATCCTCCCCCCTCTCGCTGGTTGATGCTCTTGTATTTGGTGCCCCTCTATCCCTGTTGTAAGTGAGACCATTCGATAGTTTCCTTTTTCCTTCTGGGTTACTTCGCTGAGCGTGATCCCTTCTAGTCCCGTCCATGTTGCTGCGAATTGCACGTGTTTATCTTCTTTGAATGCTGAATAATATTCCACTGTGTATGTGTACCACATAATTATTATTAACAGCAAGTTTACTGCAAAGGAGAACAAGGAAAGAGGAGAGACCCCACGAGACACAGATGGGCAGTCTCAGAACACAAAACTACCGCAAGTTCAGGCTGTGGTGCAGAGCGCCTGCTTGGGCCGTGCCTTGAGCTGACAAAGGAGCTCCCAGGGGCTTCTCCACCTTAAACAGGCTCGAGTGCGGGCCGGGGGAGACTAGTCTGCTGTACCCCAATATTCTGGTGGAGATGGTCCTCTCAGTCAGGACTTCTCCTTGCTAGTATCACTTTTAGTAAGTAGCGTGTATCATAAACTTGCCCATCAGGTATGAAAGATGTTAAGTCCCAACTGAAATCTAGTAGCAATCCCAGCCATAGTCATTTTAAGGTGTGTACTTCTTTTTTCAACCTACGAAAACAGACGAGAGGTAGTCCTACCACCTGGCACCAGCCCCATGGCGGGTTTACATTTAAATACTAGGCAAAATTCAGTTCCTCAGTTCCGTTCCCCTGGCTCGCTTTCCAGGGGCTGCCCCAGAGGCCCAGACAGGCGGGGAGCACGAGGCCCGGGCAGGCAGGGAACACGCGCCGGGACAGGGCACACGCCCACTCTGCAGCAAGTCTCCCTGGTCAGCACTGGCACAAATTTCAGGAGACAGCAACACAAGGAAATCTCCCCTCCGCCAGCACTGGAAACCGAAAACAACAGAAAGCAGAAATTCTCAAGAAAGAAATTCAGGGAAAAGACAGCGCTGTGTGTTCAGGTGCGCCTACCCGCAGGGTTAACTTACTTTCTTCCATTTAGAATAGAAAAATCCATTATTAACAAGCCGCCCTGGCATCCGGAACAGAGGGGAGTCCCAGTGAGAACTTTCCACCCACCCACTTACAAACAGGCAACCACATTTCTCGTCACTTTCCATTAGGAGCCACCACCTCTCTGTGTAACAACGGCGCTGTGCGTGGCAGTAACAAAATCAGGCACGTCTTAACTTACACTTCGGATTTAAGAGTCTAGGCAAGAATCGGTTTGCAACTTTTTCAGTTACTAAAAACTCTGAGACGCCAGCCCGGGCAGGGGCTCTAGCGGGCTGAACAACCCCACGAACAGACCTTTCTGGACATGCACAAAATTCATGAACTTACTCTCCAGAAATTCATTTCTAAAACCATCAGGCTGGACTGAACAGTGGCCCCCGAGGCCACGTCCACCCTGGCCTGAGCCAGGGCCTCGGCAGCTCACAAGGGGCAGCGGGACAGGGCGAGTGCCCAGCCAGGGGGGAGAGGGACGGGTGGGCCAGCCCCCCGGGGCCCCGGCCACGGAGAGAGCAGGCTGGGCTGCGGGCGAGGACCAGCCCCTGCTGGCCAGCCCCGTGAGAAGCTGGGCGAGGCCACAGATGCCCCTCGGGGCGTCCAGAGACCCCTCCCTCCCAGCCCCTGGAGCTCCCGAACAGGGTCTCTCACTCCTGTTGTTTCCAGGCCCGGGTCTAGTCTCCGCCCAGGAGCAGCCTCTGGACAGCGCCAGCCTTGCTCTGGCCTCCCCTTGGCCGCCGGGTCTTCTGCCGTCTGGTTAAAAGCCCCATTTCCCTGACGCCCCAGCAGTTGTGGGGTCCAGAGCCACCTCCAGCGGACACCGGCCCAACACGCCCCCAGCTCTCCAGCCGCTGTTCCTTGGCCTCCGTCCTGACCCGGACTCACGCTCCCTGGCAGTCAGCTCTCAAAACTCTGGCCTTCTTTCCTCCTCAACTGCCACCTCCCAGCCTCCCCACAGGAGCCCAGAACCCGGGCGCGATGCTCCCCAGAACCTACCAGCGCTTTCAAGGCTGGCCCAAACCTCACTCTGCCCCTCCCCGCTGACCTGGCCCGAACCCGTCCAACCAGCCGCCCGGCCGCCAGCCCCGGGGCCTTATTTCGGGCACTCGCTGGTCTCAGCCGCCCACACCCAAGGGGACCCCACATCGTCCCCCAATACTACCCGACGCCGTCACATGCCAGTGCACCGCCTGCGCCCGCCCCCAGGTCACCCAGCGCGGGAGCACGCACCGCCCCCCATGCGAGGCCCCTGCGCAGCTCCCGCCAGGCGAGCCCCCGCTGCCGGCGCCCCCGCACGCCCCAGGCCCTGCCAGCTGCTCCGGCGCCCGCGCCTCTGCGCGGCTTCAGCGCCCTCTTCCGGGGGCTGCCGTGACGCCTCCCCGCGCAGGCACACCTGTGCACCCGTCTCCACCTGTCCTGCGGCCACATGGGCTGGGGGGGGCGGCCCTCGCGCCCTGCGGAGGCCGCCGGGGTGGGGGCGCAAGTGCCGCGGCTGAGCACACTCGGACACCCCGTCTCGGGCTCCAAGGCGCAAGGCCAACATGGGGCTGCAGGCGTGAAGCAAAAGGAAGCAGCCTTGCACCCAAGAGGCCTGTGCGTGCGCGCACACGCACACACACGCACGCACGCGTGTGCACACCGTGACACCAGGTGCAGGCAGCCAGCTCGCCCCGCCCGGGGCAGCCCAGCCGGACCCGGCCTCTCGGGAGAGCTGCTCGCGCCGAGGCAGGCCGGTCTAACTGGCCAGCCCCATAGTTCCGACGCCCACAGACCACAGTCAGGAAATCTCTGGAGACACATAAATGAAGCCACTGCCCGTCGCCCTGAGGAGGTGCAGAGATGTGCCCTGCGCCCTCACCCCGCGTGCTGCCGCCGAGCCCCCAGGGCCGAGGTGCCGTGTCGGGAGGCGGGTCCTTTGAAGAGGGGACTAAGCTAAAGGTGGTTGTCAAGGTGGGCCTTGCCCGGCCAGGGCGCCCTCTGCGACACGGAGACCAGGGCACAGCAGGGCCAGGGCCAGGGCGCCGGGCTGGGGCTGCCCGGGCCACGACTGCCGAACCCGGGTCTGACGGCTCTCGGGTCTGGACACAGCCTGCCTGGGCGCCTTGCGGCGGGGGAGCCGACCAGGGCTGCAGGCTCAGCGCTGCGCGCCCGGAGCACACAGGTGCGTCTTCCTGGAGCCGCGGCACTCCCGCCGCGCTGGGCTTCAAGGCGCAGCAGAGTCACCACACTCAAGGGCATCGCGGCTCCGTGCGCCGTGTTCTGACCACAAAACCACATTCATCTCACCAGTGATCATTTGAGACAAAATAATTACATCGAATAAGATTTCTGATTTTTAACCAGCTCCAGGAAGGTGCCGGTGGCGGCGGAAACCGGAGAGCTGGCGGCCGCGGGTACGGAGGGGCGAGCAGGGCCTCCCCGCCGCGCGAGGGGCCAGGGCGGCAGCCGGCAGCACGCGGACAGCCCAGGACAGAGACCAGGAGCCCCCGCCTTCAGGTAAAGAAACTCTGGCGCAGAGGGACCCAGTCAGCGGCCAGGCCGCGCAACCAGGATGCTAAGGGTGGGGACTCGAACCTGTGTCCCTGGGTCTTAAGATCCCGCGCTGCTCGACTCTTCCGAAGGCCCGAGCAGGTGACAAGCACACTCTCTGCAAACAGAGGTGCCCGAGCTCCCCTCAGCGCGTTCTCTCAGCTGCGCCTTCGTCATCACACAGAAATGGTCTCCCGCCCCCCGCTCTGCGCCGCCAATGCCACGGACTCCCGCGCAGCTGTGGAGAAGGCCGGACGCAGCCTCCCCAACACCCCTCAGGGCGAAACGAGGAGGGGGGACAGCAGCTCACAGCAACCCTCCGCCCCACCCACCCCTGCCCCAACTGAGTTATTAGTGATCAATCTCTACTGGGAGATAAAGAACGAAGCCCGGCTCTTCACTGGGCCCCCCGTGCGCCCGAGGCACCAAGCAGGCCCGCGGCAGGCTTTCTCTCCTCTAAAGCTGGGGTCCCACTCATCGGCAGGGGAGGAACCCCCAGCAAGCACTGTTCTCAGGGCAATGCCCGGCACACGCTGGGGGTCCCCCAAGGCGGAGCCGCGGAGCCACTGGAGGGGTGCAGCCCCACTCCTGCCGCCCGCCCACCCTCGGAACCTCCCCGGTGTGGAGGCGAAGGGACACGCCAACCACTGGTCGGAAGAGAAAGTGCTGTGATTGACGGCGCCGGCGGGGGCTGCAGGGAGACCTGGGTGCACCCCTGAGGAGCCAGGGGCCTGTGAGGCCAGCCTGGCTGAAGACCTGCCCGGGGCTGCACACGGGGGGCTGGGAACCCCCCAATGGGGGGCCGGGCACAGGACCCAGGGTGTGCCCTGTGCCCACCCGGCCTGGCCGCCGACGCCCTCGAGGCCGCGAGACCTCCAATGGAGAGTGAGTGCGGGAACCGCGGCGGAAAATCCGTAAATTATGCAGCAGCCTCGTCTCACCTGCCCCTGAGACTTCGAAAGGATTTGTTTATACCAACATGGAAAAAATGGTCTTGGAATACAAAAATAAAAACAGCACAAACATTCAAATCTATGGCTTGGAAAGAGTTAGACACTGTTGGAAGGAGAGCTTATTTTCTTAACACGCAAAGGATATTTACCAACCGCTTTTCTGGGAAAGAGGCGGCCGATGCAACAGAGAGCGGCGAGGGCTGGCCCGGCCTCGCCCCCCCCCACCTGCCCAAGGTGCCCCAGGTGTGTGCCGGGGCGGCCCACTGAGAGCAGGGGACGGGCGCCCTCGGGCAGCATTGCGGGGACACGGGGACCCCAAGAAGTGGCCTCGTCCCACTCCCCAAGGCTGCCTCTCGCCCACCCTGCAGGCCACCCAGTGCCCTCCTGTTGTAACAGGGGGGCCCCAGGAAAGGGGGGCTCCAGCTTCCCTGCCCCACCCAAGGGAGGTGAGACGCTGGAGAGGAGCCGCGAGAAGGGAGGGAGCTTGCTGCAGCCAGGAGACACACACGGAGCGGACATGTGAAGAAGCCGCACAGCTGGACAGGGTGAGAGGCCCGTGGGGAGCCGACTATGGCAACGTTGGTCTTGGTTTTGACTTTGCACTTTAACTCCCAGACTTGTCTGACTGTCCCTGACCCTTTGCTATGGGTCCCTGCCGGAAGGTGCCTTAGCCTGGGGCAGCTTTCGGGCCATTTGGCTGGACTCTTGCCAGCCACAAGGGGGGTGGGTAACATTGGGTGCGAGATTTAAAACTGTCTTTTCTGTATTACACACTAATGGTATTAAAGTTTCTTTCCACTAAAGGCCTTTTATGTCTTGTCTTGATGCAGCGGATGGCAGAACCCATGTCGAGCGGGCAGGTTTGGGGGTTGTGGGGCGCCTTCTCCCTGCCCTGTTAACACACCAACACCTGTCTGCACGTCACCTCCACCCACGCCTGCAGCCCAGGCCCCGCGAGAAACCTGCCAGAGCCCCAGTGAGATGCGGGCGCCCAGCTCAGCCTCTCCAGGGGCTCTCTGCTCACCCAGCTGCTCCCTCTGGGCTCACGCTCAGCCACCCAAGGGTCCGCAGCACAGACAGGGCCCCTGTCCCCACCGCAGCCCCGGGGCCGTCCCTGTGGGTCCAGGCCCTGCTGGCCAGTTGGGCGCCCTCCTGAAGTCTGTGCCGTGGCTGTGGCCCGTGGCCTGGAGGCAAGGTCGCACAGCCACCCTCGCCCTCTGCGCCAGAAAGCCCCTCCCCTCCCCACCTGCCTGGGGCTCAGCCCGCAGCCCTCTCCACAACTTTCCCCAGTTGTTTTCTTCAAAGCTCTCTTGCTACCTAAACTCCATCAGCAGAAGGCACTGACTGACTCTGCTGTCTCGTCACTGCCCCCCGGGGCCCAGGCTGTGTCTCTGGCTGGGCTCTGGGTCCCAGAATCGGGCGGTCCACGGCATGAGAGCGCACCGGACCCTAAGGCCAGTTGAGCAGTGTGTTTTTTTATTTTATTTTATTATTTTTTAAAGATTTATTCATTTATGCAGACAAGCTGGGGTGCAGGCCAGCGGTGTGGGCGGTGAGAGGATTCCCCAGAGACAGAGCGGGGAGCAGAACAAGCTGATCCACTGAAGTACACTGCTGAGGGGGCAGCGGGGAGACAGGAGAGGTCTGCTGCGCCCTGTGGGAAGCCCCCTGGCCGGGGATGGAACTGGTGCTGCAGTGGCTGCGGACAGCTCACAGTGCTGCGCTTAACCCGTTGTGCCACCAGGAAGGCCCAGTGTAGTTTTTTCAAATGACATAGACGCACTAAAATCCCATGTCCCAGGGAGGCTGTAAGTGACGGGGGCACCAGGCCGCACAGACGACCGGCCCATCGGCGGAGCACCAGCTCACACACAAGTGCAAGCAGGCGGGGCTCTCGGGGTGGGGGGCCCCAGCACGGGTCGAAGCAGGAGCAGCTGGCCCCGGACAAGGCAGGCGCAGAGGGCACCCCAGCTGTGGCACCGCCGCCCCGGCCCCCGCTGTCAGAGGGCCCCACAGGGTGGGCGCCCCCTCTGCCAGCCCCGGAGCCCCAGACTCGCATCCCCACGCTCGTCAGGTAAAGTGCTGGATAAACAGCTGAATAATGAGCTAGAGAAAAAGAGCTATTATTTTTAAAAGTCCCGTCAAACGGAGGTCTTTTGCTGAAGAAAAGCAACGATGGCCGGGGGAAGGAACTGGTGGGCGAGCGTGGGGTCCAACAACATCTCCCCAAGGAAGGTCAGAACCCCAAAGAGCCCAGCTTCACCCCGAAGCCTGCCCGCTCTCGCCCTCCCGAGAGCTGCCAGCCCTTCTGCTGAAATCTGTGCGGAACAGCGCTCCGCAGGTCTGCCCCGAAAAGCCTCCAACAAAGGGGACCGAGAGAAGCCGCCACAAAGACCACCCCAGAGCCAGCAGGTGAGGGGCGCCGGCTCCGAAACGTAGCAGCCGCTCGCAACCCTTCCAGAGCGCGGGGCGCCAGCCCCCAAAGTGAGACGAGGGTGCTGGGGCAGGGAAGTCTTGAAGACTTTAAATGTTTGCCCAAGTTAAACATGCTGCAAATAAAGTTGAGGCTGCGCCCAGAAAAAGGCCAAAAAGGGAGCAGTCTGGTTCAGGAAGCACAGTGGCCGAGGAGGTTACTGGGAGAGGGTCCCTCAACAAGGGGCTTGACGGGAGCAGGCCCCCACGCTGTGCCCGCTCTGCCCGCTGCCCCTCCAGGGCCCGCCCTCACCTCCAGGGCCTGGCGCTGTGGAGGCCTGTGAGACAGAGCCCAAGGGGGGAGGCCAGGAGAGCATGTGTGCCCTGGCAGGCAGGCGAGCAGCTCCAGGCCACAGGCCAGGGGTGGGGTGGGGGTGCGCAGGCAGTCGGGTGGAAATCAGAATAGACCATGGGCCTGGACGGAAGGACGCGGCAAACCAGACAAGACGACAACCCCCGCAGTTCGAGTGCAGTCACAAGCCCCGGGGCGGGGCCGGGCCGGCCATGAACCACCACAGCCAGGCCACAGGCCTCAGCCTCCGGGGCCCCCCACTCGCCAGCTCCTAAGCCCAGTCCCAGCAATGTGGGGGGAGCAAGGCCTCCAGCACAGGAGCTGACGCTGCGAGCCAAGGGAGAAACACAGGCCTGAGGGCTGAAAGGGGGGAGAGAGTAACAGCCTTTAGCTACTAGAGAAATCAAGACAGAAAGGGCACTGAGCACAGAGAAGCTAAACCACACAGCAGCAGCAGAGGGCAGAGGCCTCAAAGGGATGCGCCTTGAGATAGGCCCAGCACCCGCCACCACAGCTCCCCAAGCAGCTCCTCTGAGACCTTCCTTTGGGGAGGCCTCAGGGGGCGCAAAGGGGCTGCTGGGCCTTGCTGCCAGCACCTGGGCCACCCCACCCCTCAGCCACACAGACTGCTCTTAAATGGACTTCAGAAAAACGCCCCTCAAGGACGCACCCTGCCCGCAGGCCCCACGACCCGGCAGAGCTGGCCCCGGCCTCAGGCGCCCCCACAGCCCCACGTACGGCCAGCTTCAGAGGAGGGTCCAGGCGGCGGCGGGGCGGACATCACCAAGAGGCCGGGCGGCACTCCACGGCAGAGCAAAGCTGACCACACCTTTCGTTCTCAGTATTCCAACCATGCCAGAACATTCCTACTCATTCAAGGAGTCCCAGCTTAACACTCGCTTTGCCATAGATGCAGAAATGGGACTCTTTAAAACCTTTTTCTTTAGGTTTTATTGGTGTTAGTGGTGTATAGTGATCAGAAGTCAGGTCTAAACTCACTTCAGTTTTCATTTCATCTTCTCCTTTGTACTTTTCACACTAAACTTTTACAAGTAAACTTTCCTTTTTGCACATTTTACGAGACAATAATTTCATGATTTTCAGTCCGTCAGAACCTGAAAGGGGAAATGTGTTTTTCCGTATTTACATACGACACATGATACGAAAGAGTAAACTGACATTTATGACAAGCCAAAACAAAAATTTAGTTACAACAATGTCGTTTATGCTAAACTACAGAGCCGGCAGCAGGACGGAAGCTACAGATAGACCAGCTTCTAGGAGACACGGACGATTTAAGCTGTGACGGGAGAGTCAGCAGCAAACACAGTCCAGGAAAATCATAAATAAACCGCTAGTTTTCCCAGAGAAAAGTGTTTTTACTTTTCGGGGAAGGTGGGGGCCCCACTGCCAGCTTGCTTCTGGGGGAGAAGGCGGCTGTAGCATTATGCTTTATGGCATTTACCATTCTATTAGATAATATTCTATGCCGGAAATAAAAGAACTTTTAAATTAAGACATCTCGGGCCTCCCTGGAGCGGGGAACGCTGCGTCCCAGGCTAGAACCTGCTCTGAGACGTAAGTCAAGCAGCTGATCGTTAAAAGTGATCTGTTCAGGTCTCCCTAGTGGCGCAGGGGTTAAGTCTCAGCACTGTGAAGCTGTCCGCAGCCACTGCAGCAAAGTTCGATCCCTGGCCAGGGAGCTTCCCACAGGGCGCAGCAGACCTCTCCTGTCTCCCCGCTGCTCCCCTCAGCAGTGTGTTTCAGACAATCCGCCTTTTCTGCTCCCCACTCTGTCTCTGGGGAGTCCTCTCACCCCCCACACCTCTGGCCTGCACCCCAGTTCTTATATGCATAAATAAATAAAAATAAACTGGGTGGGACTTACTTGTTCAAAATATAAATCACGTGGTGAAGAAGCTTCTGTACAATGAGCTCCTTTTCCTGTAACTAACGTGTCCTCAGTGTAGCCCCAGGCGCCCCTCCCCAGCCAGGGCCCTTCCCCTGAAGGCCACCGAGGAAGACCACCAAGCCACAGGCCCACCGCCTTGCCATTATCCATGGAATGAGACAAAACACTAAAAAAAAAAAAACTTAGAGAGTAATAAACTAAACTCTTCCCTAGCCAAATATCAGGAAGGTTACTGGACAATTTGACACTTTGGGGAAATGACTTTTTTAAAAAAGATTTATTTATTTATACATACAAGCTGGGGTACAGGCCAGAGGCGTGGGGCGACAAGAGGGTTCACCAGAGACAGAGTGGGGAGCAGAACAGGCAGATCAGAAATACACTGCTGAGGGGAGCAGCGGGCGAGGCAGGAGAGGTCTGCCGCACCATGTGGGATTCTCCCCGGCCCGGTCGAACTCGCATCGCGGGCTGCCGACAGCTCCACAGCGCAGCGCTCAAACGCTGCGCCACCAGGGAGGCCCGAAATGACATTTTTGTTATTAACATGAAGTAAAGAAAAGGTGGTCCAATATTCTTTAATATTATTATCTACCTTAGAAGAGGGCACATATGACCTATCACATTAGTCTTATACTTATTTTACATTTTGTGTTAAGTCCAGAAGCTAAAACATATTGCAGGAAGCAACTCTAACACTAAAATGATTTTATAACAAATATGACACTTTACATTGGAAGCAGCAACTGTTTATTCTGAAATATACAGAACAGTTAAAATTCAAATGTATCTTATTAAAATACATTGTTTCCTACAGGAGGTTTCTTCCAGGAAACCGAGCATAGCTTCAGTATTATTTGACTGAACCAGGCAGGACTTAAGTGGCCTGGGCTGAAGAAACCCGGTTGCTGCCACTTCTATCCGTGAGAAAAATTATTCCAGAAGAGATGGTTTATTATACATAATATATTCTAGGAAGGTTTTTTTTTTTTTTGAGAAAAACAGCTGTAATTAATGCCTCCGGAGGCTCACTCTTAGGTGACAGCCTGGGTTTAAGCTTCCCCTTCAGTGTTACTTAAAGAAAACAGGTATTTATTAATCAAACTCTTTGTCTCTCAGCTCCAACCAAGTTCTCTAAAACACATTAGCTGCCTACTAGTTGGGCTTTAAAATTTCTTTCGATCTAATTAAATTCTAGCAGATGACTAGAAGAGCAATGTTAAAATGCTGGTTAAGAGACTAAGGGTCTTACTACTCTTTTTTCTAATTATAACTGGATATAAAACACATGAAGAAATATGTTGAAAATTTTGAAACCTTAATACTCGATGAAAAGTCTTAGAGTTCTCAAACTGTGTAACTATTTCAAAATGTGTTACATTCATATTACCATTTAAATATTCCACATATTCTGTATCTTCATAAGAATACAAACAATACATTCTTATGAACACACACTGAACTGGAATCAAACCATTCATTCCTAAGATAGCCTATCCTAACACAGCCGAGAAAACGACTCAAGAAACCAAGTGAAAAATCTCCAGAACCAAGTCAACTTTCGAATCCAGAATATAAAACCTCTGGGGTTGCCTGTTCTTTCCTTATTTACAAAGGGAGGTTTGCCTGCGCGACAAAAACACACAGCTCAGTACCTGGCGCGGCCATCTGGGATGCAGTAACCCAGTTAAACGCCCCACAGAGAAACGCGGAGCTTCAGAGAGTTCGGTCTTTGTTTATTTTTAACAGCGTCACCTGCGGAACCAGATGCAAAACTCCGATCCTCCCAAAGGAAACCGAAACTTTGCATTTCTGTACCTGACCCAACTTGGAGCTGGACTCCTCCCAGCCCCCCCACCCACGCGCGGAGGCTCCCGCCCAGGCGGCCAGCGCGCCCCAGCACCCACACTCCCCCGTGGCGCTGCGCCCTCCCCCGCGCCCGCTGCAGAGCCGCCACGCCCCCACCAGCACAGACGCCCCGCAGGCAGGCCGGGGAGGAGGGCAGGTGGGCGGGGGAGAGGGTGGGGGAGGGGGAGGGGGAGGGGGAGGGCGGCGTGCGCGGCAGGCACCTGGAAAAGGTGGGACGGAGTTCCCCAGAGCCAGATGGGAGCTGCTGCTCCAGACGGCCTGAGGAGCCCCGGGCCAGCGACTGGGGCCCACGGCTCACGCGAGCTGCCCTATTCCCTATTTCGGATCAGCCGACACTAGGCCCGTGTCACTAGTTCGCACTATTGGATCCGAGCTCGCCGGGAGGCCGCTTGCTGAACAAAGGACGCGGAGGCGCCCGGGCTGCAGAACCTTCAGCCAATCCTGTCGCCGCCTGCCCCAGGCCTGCCCACCGCCCACCTACCTTCTCGCAGCCCGGGGTCAGACCCTAGGGCCAAGCTCCTCACTCAGGCCTCAGGGCCGGCAGGAACCCCCGGCTCAGCTCGCCAGCCCCACGGGACTAACAAAGGAAAATCTCCCCCACAACAAGGCTCCCGAAGGTGCCCAACCATTTCGCCAGTTTTTCTTCCTCCTCTGACGTACAGATGTTTATCATTTTTAAATGTAGGCAGCAGAAACCACCCCTCCCAAAGTTCAAAACAAGAGTCTGTAATCACAGACAAGGCCCTCTGCTCAATAAACAAACAATTCCTGTCTCCTCCAACTTTCTCATCCCCTAGAAAACTGCTGAACAAAACACACACAGGCGCTACGTGACTCGGGACTTGGTGGCGCTAACAAACTGCTAAGCTGCTCCAATGGCGGCTTCAGTCGTCCTGGTTACCAAAGAATCTATCTCCACTGCGGCTAAAGTTCCATCCCCAGCCAGGGAGCTTCCCACAGGTGCAGCAGACCCCTCCTGTCTCCCGCTGCTCCCCTCAGCAGTGGACTTCAGTAGATCTGCCTGTTCTGCTCCCCACTCTGTTGCTGGTGAATCCTCTCACCTCTGGCCTGCACCCCAGCTCATGTATGCATAAATAAATAAATCTTTTTTGGGCCTCCCTGGTGGGGTAGCAGTTGAGCACTGCGCTCTGGAGCTGTTGGCAGCGTGTGATGCGAGTTCGACGCCCGGCCGGGGAGAATCCCACATGGTGCGGCAGACCCCTCCCGCCTCGCCCGCTGCTCCCCTCAGCAGTGTACCTCTGATCTGCCTGTTCTGCTCCCCACTCTGTCTCTGGTGAACCCTCTCGCCGCCCCACGCCTCTGGCCTGTACCCCAGCTTGTATGTATAAATAAATAAATCTTTAAAAAAATTAAAAAATGAATCTTTTTAAAAAATAAATCTACAGTCTAAGGACTGTTGCTGGGGTAGGGGTGGGGGGAGGTGGTGTTAAGTTCCCAGAAGCCAGGTCGGGTCTGGGGGCTCCAGCACTCCCTCCTCTCCAAGCTGGCCCAAACCCAAAGCGGGATGGTGATCTCACAAGAATTCAGAACTAAAGGCGTTAAGATGTACAGCAGCATCCAGAAAGTGGCCAGCCTTTCTGCACACTGCTGGCTGCATGCTAGGAGGGCAGAGGAAGGATAAAGTCAGGCTTTTTGGTCAGAAGAAAACTAAAAAGTAGAAGTCCATTCCCGTATTATAACAAGTTAATGTCATCCCAAAGAACTGTGAAATTATGTTCTAGTTTTTAATTTTAGAGAATTAGTTTCTAGTTTTTACTTCCACTGTAGTGTGACTGTTTTCAAATATGAATAAAATTCTATATAAGTTTCAATCCCAAGACCTTCTGTTCTTATTCAGTTAAATTTACAGACGTCTTAGAAAATGTATATGAAACAAAGGTTTGCCAATGGTTAAAATGCCTCAAATACTTTTTTTTAAAAGATGTATTTATTAAAGCATAAATAAGAGCGGGGGGTGTAGGCCAGAGGTTGAAGGGGTGAGAGGACTCCCCAGAGACAAAGCGGGGAGCAGAACAGGCGGATCCAATGAAATCCACTGCTGAGGGGGCAGCGGGGGACAGGAGGGGTCTGCTGCGCCCTGTGGGAAGCTCCCTGGCCGGGGATTGAACTCGTGCTGCACTGGCTGCATAGTGGCTTCACAGTGCTCAGACTCAACCCCTTGCACCCCAGGGAGGCCCCTCCTCAATAAAGCTTAATAAAAACACGGCATCAGGGCCTCCCTGGTGGCGCAAGGAGTTAAGTGTCAGCACTATGAAGCTATCCACAGCCACTGCAGCACGAGTTTGAGTTTGATCCCACCCAGGGAAGCAGACCCCTCCTGCCTCCCCGCTGCTCCCTTCAGCAGTGGATTTCAGTGGATCCACCTGTTCTGCTCCCCACTCTGTCTCTGGAGAATTCTCTCACACCCAGCCCCTCTGGCCTATACCCCAGCTCTTGTGCACACAAATAAATCTTTTTAAAAATAAATAAAATGCTATATTAGAAACATAACTTCTATTTATCATCCACTAATTAATATACTTCCTTCAAAAAATGCTTTTGGTTTTTGTGTCCTTCCACCAAAGCACGAAACTACGCCACACAGTGGCTTATTCTGTGAACAGCCCCAAGCAGCAGCAGGAAGAATGATCAAGTGCCACTGGCCTAATTATCACTTCCCCTCAGCCACTCCAGCGGCCCCTCGCTTCCCCAGAAATTCTCCCCCAATCCTCAGCATCCTACAAGCCAGCACAGCCACTGCAGGGGCAGAGCTGCAGACGGAGTGGAAGCCTGGGCTCTTCTGCAGCTGCTCAGCATTCAAGGGAGAAAAAACAGTTTAGTGATAGAATAAACAAACAAATCCAGCATTTATGGTCTGCGCTTATCTGTGGCTCCCAAAGAGTTTAACCATTGTTCACTCCCACTACGAAATAAGGTAACTCTCAATATTCTCACCGCTGGAAGAGACATTGCTAGTCTTGGTTCAGACAAAAAAAGAGGAACGAGGGGCCTCCCCGGTGGCGCAGCGGTTGAGCACTGCGCTGTGGAGCTGTTGGCAGAGGAGACGAGAGTTCGACGCCTGGCCGGGGAGAATCCCACATGGCCCGGCAGACCTCTCCTGCCTCGCCCGCTGCTCCCCTCAGCAGTGTA
>PVIJ01022361.1:0-16328 GCA_004024925.1 Scalopus aquaticus
GGGGGGGGGGGAAGGAGGGAAGGAAAAGCGCACAAAATGGAATAGAAAAGAACACAAGGGACCATGGAGACGGATCACGGGTGAATTGGTGGTGGGCTACCCAAGGGGAATACAAAATGTAAAAGACATAAATAACAATAAAAATATATATTAAAAAAAATAAAAAATAAAATAAACTACACACATTCTAGGGCTTCCCTGGTGGCGCAACGGGTTAAGTCTCAGCACTATGAAATTATCTGCAGCCACTGCAGCAGGAGTTCTCGATCCCCAGCCAGGGAGCTTCCCACATGGCACAGCAGACCTCTCCTGCCTCACCTGCTGGTCCCCCCAGCAGTGTACTTTAGTAGATCTGCCTGTTCTACTCCCCACTCTGTCTCTGGTGAATCCTCTCACTGGCCCCCCCACCTCTGGTCTACACCCCAGTTCTTGTATACATAAATAAATAAATCTTTTTAAAAATTACACACATTCTAGAACTTATAATATATCTGGTATAATTTTTACACTATATAAATCTTCTAATATTATCTTCAATTTTTTAAAGCAAGTCAGAATGACAAAGATAAATATTAGACATTTACATAATGGACGATTTGATAAAATACTTTAAATATTATCTTTCAAGATTTTAAAATCTTTTAATATTATCTTTCTAATTTAAATAAAAAAGTAGAATTATTTAAAATGCATGATACAGTGAGGCTTTTAATCAAAGAGATCTATAGTAACAATATGTCTCTCCTGTTGAATGATTATGAAAGTATATCCAATTCAACTATGCAAGTCTGAAATCTTTATTTTGTTTGTTTAATATAAAAATCTCATACTCAAATCCTTAATATTTCCTAAGATGTAACCACAATCCTCTAAAATATTTAAGCATGAAGATAGATATTTAGGGCTTATTTGCAAAAATTATCACAAACAGAACATACACTTTTTTGTCAGTGTTGCTCTCTTGGGATAAGCAAAAACAAAAAAAAACTGAGTTTATACAGAACAAAGTCACAAACTAAAAGTGACAAAACTTTCTTGGTTGATCACTACCATTTATAAAGAAGAATATATTTAAATTTTTTTTTTCTTCATTTCCCAAATAGGGATTACTCCTTGGCCTTATGAGAGGAAAATATGTGAAGCAGCTTTACCTAAGCCTCTCACCTCTAAGTATAGCTTCATCTGACTCTGCACCCTAATGCTGACCCAGTCCCATTCCCATCTAACTTCACTGCACAAACTTAACCTATGTCTTAATGGTAAAAATTCAAAGAACGGGACTTAGACGGGAGAGACGAAGATGCTTGCAACATAAATTATTGAATAATTGTTAAAATGTTTTTTTAGGTTTTATCAAAATACAACATAAAGTTCTTATAATTGTGTTAAAACTACCACATCAATTTCTTCCACTTATTTCTGCTTTTTCACTTATGGCAATTTTTGATGGACCATGGACAATTCTCTGGAATAGATACAGCGTACCTGAAACTTGGGTTTTCCCTTGGCTTCTTTGATGCTATCAATAGTGAGCTGGCCTGAGATTTTAAGTTTAGTAGAAAACAGAGCCACTGAGATTGGTCCTGAGGACTGGTAAATCCCAACTAAGAGTGTGTAGATTGGCTAAACAGTTAGAAATAGAGCAACTAACTCACTCAACTTTTTTGGTCATTGTTAATAATGTCACAACAAATACACTTCTCTTCTTTCTTATTTGCTCCACCACCATTCCTTATATCCCCCTGTCCCTCTCTCCCTCTGCCTTAACCTCAGAGCAGATGTGGTATGTACTAATGTCCACTAGTATCTCTAAGTCTTTTACTCTGTCAAATCATCCATTATGTAAATATTCGGTATCTATATTTGTCATTCTGACGTGCTTTACTATTTATCTTTGTAAATAAATTCTGACGTGCTTTACTACAAGTTAATTCCCTCAAAACCCTCCACGTTGCTGTAAAGAGCTGCCCTTCATCACTCCTTATGGCTAAATAGTATTCCATAGTGTGAACAGGCCACATTTTCTTGAGCCAGCTGTCTACTGGCGGACACACAGGCTGTCTCCATGTCCTAAGCTATTGTAAATGCATTTAGCAGAAGGCTTCTTGTTTAAAAATAAGAATAAAGGTATCACTTCCCTGCTTTCCTCTCTGAAGCCATATGTGAAGAGCTCAAAGTTTTCAGGCAAAATGGTCAGAGTACAGTGTTCTTCAAAGCAGGGGTCAGCCCTAAGGGGCAAATTAATGATGTCTGGTGACATAAAGGTAAAAAAAAACCTCTGCATTTTATGTTTAACAGGTGACAACTTTGAAGGCCTCCCTTTCCCCAGGTATGAAGCCCAATACCCATGGCAGGATAGGAGCACTAAATAAGGTAACAAATACAGGGGAGCCATGCTTGAAAGAAGCAGCCAGTTTCTGTGGCAGGATGGAATATAAAGTGTAGGTGATAAACTTTACCAGAGATTCTGATCTCAGACAGCTAGAAAAGTTAATAGTGACAACTCAAGGATGGTTTCACTTATAGGAGAAATATGGGGGAACCAAATAAGGGATCAGGGGAAAAATAGTAACAATAAAAGAAACTCAAATTAACAGGTAACTACAAATCAGAGACATACTGCAGGGGAGGAGGATGGAGAGGGATCGAAACAGGGGAGGAAAAAGTACAAGGGACTATGGTGATGGTACATGGGAGGGTGATAGGAATTCTATGGGGACTACACCTGAGGGGAGAAAGCAAACATTGCACAAAAATGAATAATGATGTAAAATATATATAAATAAATAAGTTATATTATAAAAAATAGTGACGACTTATAAACACACACACTCACACACACGCGCGCACACACACACACACACACACACACACACACACACACACACTATGGTGTGCAGGGCTCACTGTGAGGTTTGTCAAGTTCTTGTTGGCCCTTGAGAAAGTGTCCTGTGGTAACAGACCAAAATTTCAGGTTAACTATGACTCCTTTTAAACTTTTCACCACACAAACATTTCACAAAGGGTAGATTCAGGTAGAATGTTCTCCATTCAGAAAGGTGACATATATGCAACTATCACATAAAGGAAAATAAAAAGAACATTATAAACAACAGTGCGATAAAAGATTCAGCCCTGTGAAGGACAGGGTGGACTGGAGAAAATAAAACAATTGCAAGGACAGAGACAAGTATTCACCATTAGAGAAAGCCTGATGGAGATGAAGACAGGGACAGAAGATCTACTATTTGTATAACTGGTATCCCTGAAAAAGACACACATTAATAGGAAGTGATATATTTTAGAAATGCACATTTTAGAGGCCCTCCTAAGCCCTACCATATCAGATACTCTGGGTTCAGGCCTCAAAATCTTTATCTTAATAAGCTCTTTGGTGATTTTGATGTACATTCAAGTTTGAGACTCACTGTAATAGAAAAAGGTTTCCTAAAATAAAGGAAGATCTCAATTATATATTAAAGGACACATTGAATTTTAAGAAAATTAGGTATTGAATAATCAACATTAAGGCATATCTACAGCAGTCAGGCCTAATGCAAAACAAGGAGACAAAAAAAATTAATTCAACTGTAATGGGAGAAGCAAATAAAGTTGGCTTCCAATTTCCCACCACTGCCTGGGTTGACAGAAACTGGGGAAGAATAACTACAAACCTCCTCATAGAAAATGAGATAATCAATGTCTTATTCAAACAAATTTAGAACCAGGTCTCAAAGCCAGGATTAGTGATACTAAACCAAAATTCTCTTTCCCTCTGACCCCACCCCCCACCCCCCACCCCCCTCCACTTCTTAAAAGAAAAGTATGAACAATTCTAGCTCCAACTAACAGCCCTGCTCTGTTACTGGACTGAGTTTGCTTTCCTTAGCACTTTACTGCTAGAGGGCCTGCCTCCCAACCAGTCCGCTGCTCATTATCAGCCAAAAAGAGCCACCTTATCATTTTTAATTCTCCTTGTACAACTTTAGTATGGCCTAGTAAGTTTTAAAATCTTGAATTTTAGAGACAATGTTCCTGTTGCAAAAGATACCAGCTGTATAATATAAACTTAGCTCGATGAGTAAGCATTTCATTTGAGCAGAAAGAAATGTGTATTGTGATACAATTCAAATAGCTTTTCCCTGATGTTTGCATTGAAGCTATAGTCCTGCTGTGCAGTTTTAGTTCCTAGGGGCACTAACATTTAAAAGTTGTTAGTGCTGATTTGAGTCTTAATATCCTCAAACATTCACTGAGCGACCCCATGCAATCTTTCAGAAGGTTCATGAGTCTCCTCATTTGTTGATTCCCAAGTGGTGACATGTTTAACTGCACTGAGTCAATGCTGGGAAAGAAACTATGGGAATTAATTATAAAATTTAAATGACTTTTGCTGTGCTAAAAAAGGAAGTACGGCAAATAGAGAAAATGCCTTCCTGCTCATAAGCAATAATACCGTGTTTAATATTTTATAAAGAAAGGAAAAAGCTATTTACCAACCTCAAAATGAAAACAACGTAATAATAGCTACCAGTTATTGTGGCTAGGCACTGCTAAGTGATTTACATACCTCATTTCTTTTTTCTTTGCAAGAACCTTTTGAGAAAGGTCTCATTATTCCCAGACTCAAAAAGGTTTAGTAACTTGCCCAGGATCACAAAGCAAGTAAGTGGTAGATCCAGGATTCAAACCCAGTTTTTCTACTGCAGGACATGTGGATTTAATGAATGAATGTAGGGTGGAAAAGCACCTCAAGAGGTCACCAAAACCAACCACTTCCTCTGGAAGGTGCTGCCAACAGAGAACACAAGTGTCCACTGGAAAGGATCATTGCCCTTTTGACAACGTATTTTAGGCTGCGTGTGTGCCAGTGACAGGCGAGGCATGAAGAAAGGAAGAGGGGTGTTCCAAGAGGAGCCACTGAGGTCTCTGAGTAGGACTTGCTACTACTGCCAAGGCATTTGCTGCCTGCACTTACGGGTCCGCATCTTCCTCCTCGTTCATTAGCCCACAACACAGGGGATCTGCCTAGATTTACACATGACTTTTCCAGTCCACTCCAGGGCTCTGCTGTGGCCTCCTCATACACCGTTCCCCAATTGTCCTTCCGTTCTCAATGTCCTTCTGTGAAGCTCAGCCCCTACGAAAGATCAGCTGCCTTAGTCCAAAAATCCAATCCCAGGAATAAGCCAGTTTGGGTAAGTCAAGCTGAAGGAAAATATGAAGAACACACTGGCTTAAAGCAGCCTTCACCATGGAACTTTGTTTAGGCTTCTCTGAAATCCTAATTGAGGCTTCTTCTGTGCATCCAGAGCATGCCAGAACTCAGCAGATAAGGAGGCAGGCGTGGGGGCGGGGGCAGAAGGGAAGAAGAGGGGTGAGGACTGACGTGTGGGGAGGCCAACACCAGAGGGTCCACTAGCATGAGAGGGGCTGCTCTTTAGGGCTCCTGGAAGCCAGCAAAGCTAGATCCTGGCAGGGCGAGGGCAGTAATAACCAAAGTCACCAACGTTCCATCAACACCTAAATGTCAGGCACTGAAGCAACTTTCTTCAATTTAATTCTCACCACAGCTCTGAAAGTAGGGCACGGTTATCCCTACACTTTCTTCACACAGTTAGTGGAGGATTTGAACTCACTTATGTAATTCACAGACAGTGCTATTTCCAACATACCACACAGTCTGCCTGATTTCAGTAAAGAACCCAACCTGCTTGATTTTATGATGTGCTGTGGTTTTTCAGCCAATCCAGTTCCATCTATTGAGCCAAAGCTGTTAAAGAAAATCTAATCTAGCCACCTAAGTTGTTTAATTGCTTCACGCCCATTTCCCTATATGTAAAATGAAGAAAATAGGGCCCATCTCTGAGGATCTTATGAAAATGAAAAGAGATAATGTTTACAACACTTGTGGAGCATGCCTAGCACATGGTGTTATGCAAGTGGTTGTTATATAAAATCCTCTCTAAATAAAGTTTGCCCTGACAGCAGCAGGGAGAACGGCAATACTCATCCAGGAAAGAAAACCAGGAGCCCAGAGAGTCTGGGAGAGGGGAAGACTTGGAGAACAGACAGTGAAGAGCGTCCCTGTCATGCTTAAGGGTGTCAGGCCTCCATCTTGAAGAAAAAAGTCTGGTATTGGCAGATTCTGAGCTGAAAACTGAGCCCATGAATTTTCCTATCTTTTCTATCGGGACAACTGATAGTGAAATTAGATATTGTAGAATGAATACTGCCAAGCAGGAACTGTATGGCAAGATACACATGGGGGTGGTAAGGGGAGCTCCTCACTGCCCACCGATATATATGTGGAGTCATAACCCAGGCATCGGATGGTTCTGGAAGCACTACTGATGATCTTCAAAGACTGAAGAGCCTCTCCAAAAAGCCTGAGGCCACTCCTTAACCTGGCCTCCTGCTTCTCCTTCCGCACCCCAGTTGCACCCTGCACCCTATTGATACTGAGCCACTTTGTAGTTTCCTCAAGTTCCCTAGAGGTCTCAGGCTCTGGTCCCAACCATTGAGAGCACCAATAATCAACTACAACCTGGTTTTGGGGTAGGTCCAAGACCCAGTTTAAAAGCAACAAAACAGAAGTCTGACCACTGATCAGCCAATCACACTTGGTGAGGCGGTCAGCCACCCGAGCAAGTCCTCCCAGCCAGTCCCTCCCTCCCGGAGCTGCAGCTGGGGTTGGCACACCGCCCGCTCCTGCTTTGCACAAGGATGAGGCTGCAGAGCACATTACACACAACTGAGGCAGGGTGCAGAAAGATGAAAGGGTCTACATTCACCCCCATGCCCCAAGTCCATTTCTGGAGAAGCCTGCACAAGAAATACCCTTCTAGCCTTCTCACAGTCAAGGGAGATGTGCTTGGAGCAGGGAGTCATTTGTTTGCAGATTACTTAACACCCTGACCTTGCTACACATGGTCCCTCTCCCCCACCCCCAAAGCATTGCCAACTTCTCCATTACCCACGCAAGCCACAGCTTTCTGCTCACTTTTCTGGCTCATAATCAGCTTTGGAGCTGATGCTCAAAATGCATGCAGTGCCAAAGCATCCCAGCAGGCAGTGAGCGGGTCATCTCCATGACACTGTCTCCAGTATGTTAGCCATGAGGTAGACCCTTTCCACAGAACAGTGAAGAAAGGCAAAGAAAAATCCTTAGGGGACAATAACAACAGAATGTGCAATACAGTTGAAGACAATGCTTTTCTTCTTTGAAAATAAAATTTGAAGTGACCTGTAAATATTTTTGCTGTCTGTTAAGTGTCCCCAAACAAAAAAAAAAAAAAAAAAAAAAAAAAAAAGGAGGGGGGGTAGAGGTCTAAACTGCTAAAACATGCTAAAAACAAGCTCCCTTGTTTTTTGGTGGCCTCCTTATCCATCAAGACCTTTTGAAGTGACCTGATCACTGTAAAGCTTATAAAGCTGTCTCAGACTTCTCAAGTCAAAAGTGATGGTTGCTTCATTTTCTAACCACACCTTTCATATGTGAATTCAAGCACTTAAGACAATTATGCTGTAATTACAGGCTTTTAAGTTTTAGTTACTACCCTCCCTCTCCACGCACACACACAATTATTCAAATGTGAGCTCCCTGAGGTCAAGAACTATGTATTATTTATTGCTACATTATCATTATAAAACCCAATGCTTGGCTACAATAATGAACAATTAAATTTATTTGGAATGAATGTTTTTGAATGGAAATTCCTAAACATTAATTCTCCTGTATTTACCTTGCCTGTTCATAGGCTTCTTCAGTAACACTGGTCAACAAGTTTTTACAAAAGTCATAGTTGAAATAAAATTAGTCATTTCCTATCAGTTTGTATGTGCTCAACACGAATATGACAGTCAAATTCTAATTTTGGCTCTAGTTTTTTTCTAATCTTCAATAAATTAATGTTTACATCATGGAATGCATGCCAATAATAATAGGTGTACGGTTAATACCTGTAAAAAATCAAGTCATAGACTGCTTCTTAGATTTCTTCACTTGTCTCTTGCACAGCTGCTCAGGAGCATCTCTGGGGCACGTCCAGCAGTAGTCAGACGCATTGTAGTGGACCATTTCCCTGGTATCTTTGTTCCATTGATGCGATATCTTGATGAAAATGTTCACCATGTTCATCACTAACCATACCAGGGAAGAAATCCAGATGGGAATGAAGGAAGTGGATCTTAAGAGACATATTGTGGCCAAGTTTCTGATACTGCATCAGCATGTCTTCTACTAATTCCTTGTAGTTTTCTGCCCTATCATTCCCAAGAAAGTTTGTAGACACTAGGCGAAAAGCATCCCATGCTTGTTTCGTATCACCCTGCAGCAAGTTGTTGAACCAGTCATCTCAATGCAGACGGAATGTTTGGGTAAACTATTCTCAACTTCTTTTGCTTCGTTATTCCGCCAGAAAGAGGAGGAACCAAGCAGAAGTAACAGTCTTTTATGTGGTTGCTTGGCTCTCTCCACACCATGGGGATTGCAAATGGCATTAATGGTCTTTTGCCACTGAACCACTGTGAAAGCTGTGTTGTACATGGAGCACAACATCTATGCAGGGCCCAAGGCTTGTCTTGGTCACCAACCTTGCATCCCAAGTAAAGATGATAAGCCTTCTTCACTTGAGAAGTGATACTTTTCTTCTGCTTGGCAAATGTCACTTCCCCACAAATAAAGCAGAAATTGCCCATGTTATTAATGCAATTTCAAGGCATTACTGTTCTGTATTGTGCCTAAATGGATAAAATAATAACAGTTCTATGGAACAGTAGCTTCAACTGTCTCACACAAAGTGAAATATTTTCAATGCTCAACCTTTCCGACAGGGCTTTCTATAGTGCACTGCAAACGTCAGCTTACTTCAGCAGCCACCTGGCAGCAGTACTGCATTGCATCAGAAAATGATGCAGTCAACTCTGGATGATGTGTGCATGACGGTATTATACAATACGATGCAATATGACATCCTTCTAGGCTGATTTAGGATGTTGTTGCAGTCCTACGGATAAATTTACACGGTGAAACATATAAAATGGATTATGTGAGATATCTTCAAAACGAGAGCTAATAAAATATTTTCAGGGTTATAAGTCATGTTCAGCACACCAAGATACTGCAGATTAGGGCCTTTTAAAGTCAGTAACGATCTCAATGTTGACCAGTGTAACTGCTCCAGTAACTACAGTTAATCCTTCATTGTCTCATTCCATTGACATGATGCTTCCGAAATAAACTGATTTCTGACCAGCATGGCTATTTATCATTCAAACTGTGGCAGAGTATGGGTTGAGAGGTCCCAGGGTTCAGAACTGAGTTTGTATTCTTTCATGATATCAACTACCAAGAACTGAGAGCCTACTATGTGCCAGGATTTAACCCTGGTGCTGGGTCTTGGCTTCCAGGGACTCCATGATGGCTGCCGAGTCTTCTCTATCAAGCAGCATGCGTGTGAACTTGGGTGAGTCCCATCTCAATCTGCTCATTTATAAGAGGGGATAAGACTGCCCTGCCTATCAGGGCCTGGAACATTGATAGAAGATAATGCATTTTCAGTTTCACTTGAGTTGGAAACTGTTCACATCCCTAAAGAAGCCCACGCTGAAAGTTTTGGTGCTGCTGAAAAGGAAAAACTGCAAGGTGCACAAGGACAGACACAGCAAAGAAAGCAATTTCAGGACCTGGGAAAGCTCAAGTTGCTGGGGATGCCGGTAAGTTCGGGGATTCACAGACCTGAGCGGATGACAGTCGGGAGTAGGGGCGCCCAGACCCCTGGAATCACCCTGTGAAAGACACCGTCTCTACAAACCTGAGCAACCAGAGGACTGCATCTTCTTATTGTTATGGAAACCCCACAATAATGAAACCTTGTTCAGGTTGGGAAGGGATGGGGAAGTATGGCCAGGGCAGAACCAGGAAGATGAATGGGGATGGGGATGGAGACTAGGACAGGGACAGGGACACTCTTATAACTCCTAGCTAAGCTTCCATCACCTCTTTGGTGGCGAGGGATTAGATGTTACCTCAGAATCCAAATGTGCATGTTCTATATTTATTACAGCACATACAATTACGATGATGTTTGTGTGAATATTAATAATACACATGGTGTGGTCTATGGCAGGGCTTTAGCCATTCTCAAGTGGTCTCTCATTTCTGTGTTATCAATTTAAGGAGAATCTCCAGCTCACAGTACAAGTGGAATCTATTCTGGGGCTTCCTACTTACTGGGCCAAGACTGACATGAGCAGAGAAGCTGTCTCTCTCTCTCTTTTATTTTTAATTAATTAATTTATTTTTTTACTTGTGTCTTTTACATTACTGTATATTCCCCGTAGGTTTCCCACCACCAATTCACCCATGAACCGTCACCATAGTTCCCTGTGCTCCCCTCTCCCCGTTCTGAGCCCCAATCCTCCCCCCTCTCTCGCTGGTTGATGCTCTTGTATTTGGTTCCCCTATATTCCTGTTACGAGACCATTCGATATTTTTCTTTTCCCTTTTGGCTTATTTCGCTGAGCAGGATCCCTTCTAGTTCCATCCATGTTGCTGCAAATTGCATGTGTTTATCTTTTTTGAATGCTGAATAGTATTCCATTGTGTATATTACCACATCTTCTTTATCTAGTCATCTATTTTGGGGCATCTGGGTTGTTTCCGTATCTTCACTATTGTAAATAGTGCTGCAATAAAGCTCTCGCTCTTGGTAAAAGACCTTTTAACAAGATCTGTCAGCTGTAGATATAACTCCTCAGGAAAGACATTTGACCCACTATGCAGGGGTTAAGTGTTATTATAAATGGGGATACTTTTATGTGGATCTTGTTCACAGCCTTGGTATAATGAGGGGTAAAACAGAGAGATGGGCATTTCTACCTCCAGAAAGTTAGCAAACATCTCAGGCACAGGTGTTTTTTATATTTTTGGCTTTTGTTTTCCTGAAGTGATAAGAAGCTGTTTGATGGCTGGCTGGCTTGATTTTAAAGAATATTTTCTATTGATTGTTTTAACTTCAAACTAAATGAGGAACATTACGACATCAGTTTGTTTGCTACTTGTTAGCTAAATGCAGCCACAGACAGTAGGTAAGTAAACTGGTACATCTGTGTTCTAGTGAAACTTTATAAAGACAGGTGAACAGCTAGATCTGGTCTATGGGCCACAGTTTGCTGATTCCTCTAACAGTTGGAAAACTGACACTTTTTATTTTTTTCTTGAACAGATATTTCTATCCCATTTTATCTGTCTCACAGAATTTTATTTTATTGTCATATGTTTATGTCTGTCATTTATCACCCTGTTATCATTCTTTGTCATAGAAATTATTGTAATAAGTTGAAATGCAATTGTTTTTGAGCCATGAGACTCCAAGTGTCAAAATATTTATCTTGAATTGTACCCACATTATGGAGGGTAAACTGCTTTATTAAAAGTCTACTATTTTGAATGTTAATCTCACTAAATAACATCTTCAAAGCAATATCTGGACTAGCATCTGACCAGATATTTGGGTAGCATGGCCTAGCCAAGCTGACAAATAAAATCAATCATCACAGCCTCTTATGCAAACAAACTCACATTAATTAAAAACCTATGGTTGTCAGCCTAAAATTGTATCCTGAATGCTCAGGCATTGTGAGTATTACAGATTTAATCAGGAGCTTATTAAACTTTATATATCAAGGTAAAGCTTTCTTCTTCTTTTTAACCTATTAAAAATGTGTTGAAAGGTCAATGGTTTATTAAAATATCCCAAAGATGTAATTCATGCTCCCAGTGTTGCACATCATAAAATATCACAGTCTGTACTTTTCCTAAAAAATACAGGCTGGGGATTCAATCATTCAGGGGACAATACCACTCATCTCCTATGGTCCAGAGAGGAGAAATGAGCTCAAAGGCCTCAGGTAAGATGGACTGTGAAGAACCAGAGTTGCCGGGAGGCACTGCCAAAGTCTAATGTGGTGGCCTGGGTGTGGAACCTCTATATGCATCCTCCCTCCCTGAGGACATTCGCTCCTGTGTCATCTGCTCTCACTGCTGTGTCATCTGCTCTCACTGCTGTGGCCACACAGGAAATGAGAGTGTGAAGTTAACTGACTGTGGACACAAAGGTTCTTCAAAAGAGACAGAAATCTACACCACCCTTTGACACCAGGATGGAGCACAGGCTGTCCGCTGCTCTACAGATTTAAAAATAGGGTCCAGATGGCTGATTAAGGAGACCTTCTGGGCAGCTGAAGGCCCAGAGGCCCAGGCAGTATTCCTGAGGAGCTTGTAAGTGGCCTTCTGAACTTGAACCTAACAAGGTGACCTTGCTTAGCCACACAGTCGTTATGAATGTCAGATTTCCTTGGCTCACAAATTAGGCTAATCTTCTGCCCTTCACAGAATTCTTATAAGAATTAGGAGAAATAACTTATCTGAAAAAGGCAAGGTAAATCCCATGCTCACAGTAGCGACTCTTGATATGTTTATTTGCAATTTAATCTATTGATAGTAAAGATTTAGTGAACAGAAAGTAGGAAGTAAGCTTTCACTGGGGGGCAACTTCAATTTTAAAGAATTTTTTTTTTTTTTTAATTCAACCATTCAAATTTTTACTTAAGGCACTAGTGAAGTTATTCTAAATCCACACTGAATTTTAAAGAATTTTATCTCCCTATGATTCTGGTCGCTCTGACATGGACTTAGTGGAGTAAGGCAGTCACAGTTACTATGGAGATCTGTCATAGATAGGCTGGTATCTATAAATTGCCCATTAGTTGGGATAGCAAAATATAAGTCCCCTTTAATGGTTTCATTTTCCCTGGGAAATTCGGTGGTTTTGGCCCTGTGGCAAAAAGCAGGAGGGTTTCTGGGGGAAAAGCAACACTGGGTGACTGGGGAGAGGGTTTTCAAATGGGGAGGAGAGAAAGGAGCAAGTCCTAGATTTCTTTGTGTTCCTTTTACTTATACCTGGTTAAGAAGGCACATGTACCAATTGTGGGAAACTTGGAAACAAAATGAAAAATACTGGTAAGAGAAAAACTGTTCATTAAGCTTACCTCCCAAAGAACAATTAGTGTTAATAACTGGATATTTCCTTTTAGTTTTTATTTCAGTCATTTTAGTATTTACTGTATCATGAAAAAATATATGTATAGTGATTATAGTAAAGTGCATTTTACATTGCAGTTTTAAATCTAACATTTTAATAGAAGAATTTAGCCATACTAAAACAGTGTTTGTATTATTGGAGAGGTCTCCTCAGATTCTGTCATCAAAGGTACCTTAATTTACTTCCATTGTTCTATTGTTAGGTATTTTGATTCCATTTCTTATATTACAAAGAATTCAGCATAAGTTATTTTTGTACAGCACTGAAATTTTTTGTTGTCTCTTTAGGTAAAGGCTTTCAAAATTGAAATTACTGGGTAAAAGGCCTTGGACATGCTAAAGGTCCTTGATAAATGCTGATAAAAGGTTGTGACCATTTAGACTTGGCCAGCAATGGATGAGAAGGCCTTTTTCAATCTACTCTTGTCAATACTGAGTAGAATGATGAAAAAAATCACTAATTTATTGAGAGGAAAAAGCTAACTGAAGCATATATCTCTATTCTCTTGATTTCTAGTGAGGTTCTGTATTTCCCTATATATTTGCTAACCTGTGAATGTCCCTATTCCATAGTAGTAATTTTTAATATTCTATCTTACCAAGGAATATTGCAAACCTTTTATGGTATCTCTAAAACATACTGTGGAGTTTATACCAAATGGACAGTGTGCTAATTTATGAATCATGTGGGCTATGTAAATACTAACTAGTGAGATATCAGAGAGAAGTAAAGGACTTTCCACTCCAAGTGAACAGAAATGAAGCTTTAAAGTTGCCTCAGAAAAACCAAAGCAAATACTACAGGCATCTTAAGGTGATGTGTTTTGATTTAAATTTCAAAGACAATTTTTTCTCTCATTCCCTATAAACAATCTCCAAAACTGCTCTGTGTTAAAGGAGATAGCACAAAATGACAAAAATCATAGAGAACAATTTCTATAATGACGCAAAGAGCCAGGAAGCCAATTTGTTTCCAAGGAAAGCAGTGACATCATTTTTGGATTAAGGTGACCCCAAATGATAAGACGGATACAGATGACACTTGGGCTTGCTCTAAAAGCTGGGTATCTTGCAGAAGTCTTAAAATGCAACTATTGTATAGCTCCTTATTTATAATGTTTGAATGACTCTATACAATAAACTGTCAAGAAAATAAATTTATATATGATATAAAATGACAAAGAGAATGATTCAGTCATATTCCATTTGCTATGTAATTTCTAAAATTAGCAATTCACCATTCATTCCATAACAAATTCATCTGATGTTTGTTAATCTCCCAAATTTAAATGTTTAAAGTAACAATGAGCAAAATACATTTGAATGCAAAACATATGGAAAATAAGAACGGAAGAAGTAACCATCTGATCATAATTAGAACAACCATTAAAAGTGATTTTCAGGGCCTCCCTGGTGGCGCAGTGGTTGAGCGCTGCGCTGTGGAGCTGTTGGCAGTGCGCGATGTGAGTTCGACGCCCAGCCAGGGAGAATCCCACATGGTGCGGCAGACCTCTTCTGCTTCGCCCGCTGCTCCCCTCAGCAGTGTATTTCCATCTATCTGCCTGTTCTGCTCCCCACTCTGTCTCTGGTGAACCCTCTTGCCACCCCATGCCTCTGGCTTGTACCCCAGCTTGTATGTATAAATAAATAAATCTTTAAAAAAAAGTGATTTTCATCTAAAATTCTTAAAATGGCTTACTGGAATAAGTAATCAACTAAAACTCTAGGACGTGTAGATTCTTTCAGTGAGATGAAAAAGAAGAAAGTCAAAGTGGCAGATTATCACCATTTTTACATGACTTGACACTCTCTGGGTAGTCTCTGATAAATACTCCATTTTTTAAGCAGAGTCACACATTTAGAACCCCCTTGGGGTTGATACAGTCATTTACTTCTGAGGTAATTTGTTAATGTTGTTGTGTGAATGTCTATCCTCAACTCATAGCTCCTTAATTTTTTGTGAATAATTTTTTTATCATTATACATGGTTCCATAGTATCTTAAAAAATATATGCACATGGTAGCCACTGGATAAAACATCTAGAAATTAAGCCAGTAGAGCAAAAAATGGGATTAATTTACATAGGAAAGGAAAAGCTCATTGTGGGCAGTGGAGTTAAATATGGGGCTGCAGTGGCCTCACAGAGTTACCATCAGCTATTTTAGTGCTATTTCACATGCACAAAATATGTTCTTCATGAAATGTAAAACAAACTGTTTTTAAATTCTATCACTTGACAATGAATGTACTGGAAGACTGCCCCAAAGACTGATATCTAAGTAAATCACTTCCAAACTGAGAGGTGAATTTCTTGGGGCCAAGAAGTCAAAGGACCAAGCAGATGGGAACAGAGAGCACCACATGCAATCACCCAGCAGGACGCTGGTTTTGCCAGGTCAAATCTGGATGTGAAATCTAAACAATCTGCTATAAACGTTTACTGTGTCAAGACACTGGACAGGTTTTAAAAATGGTTGTTTACCTGGCTTGATTCAAGTCAAAATATTCCTTAGATGTTTCACATGGTGAAACTGACTGTGTCTCTTCGTAACACTGTGAGGTGACACAGGTTATTACTATACCAATTACATCTCCCTTCCGAGACAGCCTTCAGAAGTCGTGGAAGTGATCCAAGTACAATGCATAAGACTGTGAGCCCAAAAGCCACACATCAGAGCACTCTGACCTGGACATACTTCTCTACCAATTAGAGAAATCTCAAAAAGTAAAAACTTGCCACATAGATCATGGGTTTCTTTCCTGGACAGGTTCCTAGGATGGGCTAAAATAAAAGGGTGCTGTGAGGGGAAATTCTAGATCCCATCAACAGGAAAACAGGCATTGGGTTCAACTTTGCCATCTCTGTGTCTTTTCTATTCCTTTTGGCTTCACTCAATAATAATCCTAAAACTCTTAAAGACATCCCCACAGGAAATCATACAAGATTAAGACTACGAAGTTCCCACCTCCTCCTCAGCATCTTCCTGCCAGCTTTTTTTTTTAAATATATATTTTTATTGTTATTTATGTTTTTTACATTTTGTATTTCCCTTGGGTAGCCCACCACCAATTCACCCGTGATCCATATTCATGGTCCCTTGTGTTCTTTTCTATTCCTTTTTGTGCCCTTTTCCTTCCCTCCCTCCGCCTCCCTCCCCCCCCGCCCACTGATTGTCTCTCTCCCACCAGGCCTCCCTATAGTCCTGTTATAAGTGAAACCAT
>PVIJ01022362.1:0-16333 GCA_004024925.1 Scalopus aquaticus
GGGCTCAGTCTGATTCAGGATGTGAGCAGGACACAGAGAAAGAAGGATGCTGCTTCCTTCATAAGAAGGTTGTACGACCCTTTCTGGAGTTAGAGAAGAACCAATAGGAGTCAGATGCCCAGGGAAGATGTCCAGGGAAGATAGGAAGAGGCAGTTGTATAAAAGGGATGTTTGTGTTCCTCCAAAATTCATATGTTGATATCCTTTCCACCAGTGTGATAGTATTAGGAGGTGGGATCTTTGGGAATTGATTAAGTTATGAGGGTGCAAACCTCATGAATGTGATTAATACTGCTATAAAAGAGACCCCAGAAAGCTCGCTCCCTCTTTCCATGATGAGAGAACTCAGTGAGAAGATGAATAACTATGAACCAGATGTTGAATGTGCTGGCACCTTGATCTTGGACTTCTCAGCCTCCAGAACTATAAAAAATAAATGTTTTTTGAGCCAATCTATGATATTTTTGCTAGAGCAGCCTGAAAAGACTAAGATGGGTGGACATGAGGCTCAAATGCCTACATCAGATTCCCCCTCCCTGAAGTTGAATATAGACCCCAGCTGGTGTGCCGAGAGCCACACTGTGCTTGCTGGAGCCCCTTCACCGAATAAGTGATTCTGTGGTCTGAGAAGACATGGTTGATGGCCATTATGGAATGAATGGGTTTCCCTAAAATTCATACGTTGAAGCCCTAATCTCTAAGATGATGGTATTAGAGATGGGGACTTTGGGAGCTGATTAGGGTTAGAGGAGATCGTAAGGATGGGGCCTTCATGATGGAATTATTGCCCTATGAGAAGAGATTCCATTGAGTTTGCTCATTCTCCTTGCCACATGAGGTCATAATAAGAAGGCAGCCATCTGAAAGCCAGAAACCAAACCCTGCTAGGGCTTTGACCTTGGACTTTCTAGCCTCCAGAATGGCAAGAAATTAATTCACGTTGCTTAAGACACCCAAATATGTTATTTTGTCAAGGGATCCTGAGCTGACTAAGACAATGAATGACTCATTCCTGAGAAGGGGTCAGAATAGAGTTGGTGCTTGTGGGCATAACCAAAGAAGTATTCTGGGCTAGCAGCACCAATGAGTCTTTCTGTTCTCCCTGGTATACACATTCTGGCTGAAGAGCAAACCTTTGTGTTGACTCTATTCTTCATGTGTTCGAATTCTACTGCAGGCAGCAAGACGCAGTAAAAACTACCAGAATGATAAAAACCGAAGAGATAAGATGAGCCTTCAGAAGGAGCAGTACAAGACTAAGTTTACATTGTAACCTTGATCACCCATCATCTCTGTTTCTCTACAAGCACCCAGGCACACAGTGGTCATGCTGTCATCCCTCCCATGAGTCCCTGTTCACTCCCAGGTGCCTCTGCAGGGGATTTCAAGGCATCCTGACTCTTGTTGAGCTCCTGCCACTACAACACTGTCCAGGAGATGACTGAATCCGTGTCGTACAAGCATCTGACTTTGGAACCAAGTCTCCACCCATTCCCTAGCAATATAACCTCGGGTGGGATGCTTAATGACATCAATATATAAAATGGGTGGCAGAACCTTCCTCTTAGGCTTGTGATAAGAATTTAATTAAATAACAAGTAGAAGACATCTGGCACAGGGTTGGCAAAATGTTCATTGGACAGCCCAGAAAGGAAGAGGAAAGGGATTGTGTGGAACTGGAAGCTGGGCCTCCCTAGGAATGGAAAGGAAGCCCTGGAAGACAGTCTAGGAGAGTCGAGTGGGACCTCCCTCCTTATGCATGAGATTTTGGCTTAGTCACCAGAACATTCCTGTGGACCACTACAGCATCCCTGGCTGCTTGTTGTCTGTCTGCTTCTACTCTTGATTAAACAGCAAAGAGGGCATTCACAATAAGCTATTATTTTCTAGCTATTGCCTAAAAGCAACATTTTTTTTATTATTGCTACTTCTCTTTCCATTGCTAGTGGTTTTAATGGAATTGCAGTAGTAACGTTGTCCCAGGGTGACAGACCACTACGACTGAATAATATCCCTGATTCTGTTTCTTTTATTAAAAAACAAGTGGCACACAAGCTCATCTCATGAATGTTAATGAGATCAAGATCATCACCCAATGGGAAAAAATGTGCTCTAATTGAGTCGTGAGAAAACGTGCCTTGCCACATCAAACAGAAGAAAATCAATAGCCTTCAAAGGATTAGAGTTCTCAGGAGCTGGGCGGGACAAGGGAAGTAATCCAATTTTTCCAAAGAGTGTTTTTGAAAATTTTTTTCAAAACTCCCTCCTTCCATATATAGAATGGGTTCTGATAACATTTCAGTTTTCTTGTCAATGAAGCGTCACCATGATTTGACCCAAAGCTGAGTGAACACCGGGCTTCAGTCTCTTTACACACACTCTGCAAATTCGCTTAATGATCAGCTAGATATTTTCCTCAAACACTTGGCATCTTCCTAAGTGGGAATCAGGCCACAGTAATTACTTAATCTTTATAGACTTAGTTCTCCCTCCCATTCCACGCCTCTTCCCTCCTACCACAACCGACTCTGACCTGCTGGGGTGCCCCATGTCCTTCATCAGGTGCCCTTCCCAAAGGGAAATCAGATTCCTGCCTCTTTTTTTTTCTTCTATCTTAGCATTAAAAACAATTTACTTGGGTTGTGCAAAATGACAAGAGTCATGGTCAAAGTGATTTGGCAAATGCTCCCCAAGCAAGACGAATGATAGGGAGACACAGACAACCGAGCAGGCACCTGACCAGGAGACCAAGTGAGGTATTAACAGTAGATTATTGACCAGAACATCTTGCCTTGCAGTGTGAACCGAGCAGCAGCTTTGCAGCTTGCAGAATCTTCACATCATATGTCAGCAAGTTGCTTTATTAGCCTTGAGAACCTGGGAGAGAAGCAAGTCAGAGAAAAGAGGGCTGTGCACATACTGAGCACTGCTACGTGCCACCTGGAAGAAAAACAAGTCAAAATTTCCACTCTTTGAGGACAGGCTCCTGTGGGCAAGACCATATTTATGCTCATTCCTCACAACCAGCAGACAGTAAGGAACAATTACTACGAGATGTATTGTTCAAATGACTGCACCCAGGACAAGAAGATGGAATTCGTCTGCATTCATTGAGATGGGTGTGATAAGATATGAAATCTTTCTTTATAAATGTGTTTCAGCAGGTTACTGGCATCAAATGACCCAACTGGAAAGCTTTAAAAAACATTTTCAATTGCCTGTTTGATCATAAACAAAGAGTTTGAAAACCCAGCAAACAAGAGTGGCAAGGGGGTGCATAGATTTACAGATATTTCCATGGTGGGTTCTACTCCAGAGGCTACAAAGATAAAATATTTTATTTCATAGGCTCCCTTGTAACTTAAAGAGGATATGTGACACAGTTCTAGCCAATGGGATATAAGAAGAAGTTACTGAGCAGCATATTCAGGAAAGTTTTTTCAAGTGTCAGTCTGGTCTAGCACAACCTCTTAACTCATTGTCCCTCAGTCCTTCTTCCTCCTTCCTTTACTTTCCTAAAACAGGTATGACTCCTGGGAGTGAAATGATCACCTGGAGACCATGAAAATGAAAGTCACTTGCTAGAGATAGAGAAGAGGAAGAGAGAGAGCAGGAGGCCCTTGATGACATTTGGAATTGCTTTATTTATCCAGGATCATCTATCTTTAGACCTTTGGTTCATGTGACAGATAACCCCCTTACTTGTTTAATCTACCAGGGTGTTTTGTTACTTGCAGCTAAATGCAATCCTAATGGATACTCTTACTCTGAGTTCAGGTTAGTAGTTCTGCCATTTATTTTCATGACAGCACTTGTGTCTGTCTTGGCTAATATCTCATGGGTCTGTATTACTGCTACGCTATCACATAAAATCTTAAAATCTTTCTGATAATAGTGAATTACAATGATTATTTCAACTTAATTTGCTCTCTGAGCTCTGAAATCTCCCTTGCCATTACTACTTCTTAGCTTGGTGAGATAGTTTGTCATTTTTCTGGGTTTATTCTAAATTTCATTTTTCTTCCTAATACCCCATATCACTCTTGTAAATAAAGTTCTTACAAATGCCACCTAGCGATGCCATAGAGACCCATTCATCTACTCTTTCAACCACAAAACTAACATATCTTTAAGCATCATCTTCTACACTGCACCCTTTCCAAAGGCCATAGTTTTCACTTGGGATTCTGACAAGGGACTCCACAAACCAACTGAAGGACAACATCTCCTGCTAAAAGGTCATAAATATTTGATTGTCTGATCTTAACTGTTCCTAAAGACAAAACCACTTTGTACAGTATCAAATTGTCCCCAAAGACTCTTCTATCTGCATAGCTGGCTCTATCTACTTTACTTACAATTTGTGGCATCCCACTTTCCCCTTGAGGAACATAATCAATAGGAAGCAATCTGTCAAATGTATAGCCTGCTGTTTATTTATAATGTTCTTGAAACCACTGTGGGCTCCTGCAATGTGTGTGAAATGACTGCTTAAGACTGTCAAATCATCTCAGAGAGAAGACTAACATTGCCCAGTGGAAGCAGCACCTTTCCAGAAATAACATAGGCAAACAGAAAGAATAACATTAGCTCACTCTTACCTGGCACTCCTGTAAGCCAGGCTATTCTAAGCATTTGAATATAATAGCTCATTTAATCTTCACAACAACCCTTCATTTTCCTTCTTATGCAAATGAAGAAACCAAGGCACAGAAAATAAGCAGTGAAGCTGAAACTGGAAAGCAAGCCAATAACTCTAAATATCACACCTTCACCACTATACCTTACTGCCGGTGGTGGACAGATCCTAAGATGGGGCCCCACAATTCTTTCTTCCCAGTATTTGTGCCTCCATGTAATCCCTTCTCCTTAAATGTAGACGGGCTCTGTGCCCCGGGCCTTAGCCAACGGAATATAGTAAAGGTGACTGAATTTGCTTCTATGATTGTGTCACATAAGGAACTGAGAATATTGTCTGGGTCAAACCCCAGAAAGGAACTGAGGCCTTTAGCCCAACAACCCTTCAAAACTGAATTCTCCCAATACTACATGAGCATGGTAGCGGGGCCTTCCCCAGTCAAGTTTTCAGATGAGACTGCAGTCCCAGCCCACAGACTTCGTGAAGGTCCCTGAAGCAGATCTAGCTCATCCAGGCCTGGAACCTAACCCACAGAAAATGTAAGATGTTAAGTGTGTATTTTAAGTTGCTAAGTTTACAGCAATCTGTTATATAGGAATAATACTGCCTCATGCTGTATGTATCTCTAATTTAGGAATATAAAATCTGGCTCATCAAAGGTTTTCAGTAAGTAGAAAAACAAAGCTACTATAGTTTCTGGTTAAAAACAAACAAAAAAATGTACTAGTGGGAGTTTAGACGGAGGTTGGGAACAAGTTAATATGATGAAGTCTGTGAGTGGGGTCTCTGCTGTCAACCCCACTCATCCTTTTCTGACTCTGCTAATAACTGACCTCAAGTTTATAGAGAAAACTGCTGGAGCGAGAAGATCAGTAAAGAGATGTACCTTTCATCATTTTGAAGTAATCTGCAATATGTCCAATAGTTTCTAAAGTTGACTTTTAGGAATTATGTAATTTTTGCTGTCGTGTTGTATTGTGTACAATGAGTGAGCATTGTACACAATCTGAATCTGAATCTGAAGAGCTAAGAAAAGGCTGACAACTCAGGATGAGGGAAAAACACAGCAGTGAGAAACCCAGGCTCAGGAAGGTGTCTGAGACCAAAGCAAGCATCTGTAAGTCAGACAGCAATGCAGATGTGTAAGATCCTGGCTAGGTGCAGAGGATCAGACAGGTATCAAAGGTTGGGTTAAGTCATTGGTTCAGAGCTGAGGGAGAAAAGTCATTGAGTGGGTTACAGGAAGGCTATGAGAATATGCAACAGAGGAATACATTCCTCAGAAACTCTGAATAATAAGCCCAGTGCACTAGCAGAAGGAGAGGACTTGATGACCAAATGTTCCTTTGGCCTCAATCCAAAAAATGCCCACTTCAGACCATACCAGACAACAGTCCTTAAGCAAGGCTTGCTCAGAGTCTGAAGGGGGAGAGGCATGAGTGTCCCTAAGTGGGTAGACCAAAGTGAGGGGGGGCTGTTGATATTCATCCACTGGATCTATCTTATTGATTCACATGATGATCTTTCTGGACAGTTCTTCTCCAGGCAATGGAGATTCTTAGTGCTGGAACGGACCTTAGGGGCCATCTCATTTGTTGGACTAACAAAAAATAGAAACCCAGAGAGGTCAGCAAGTGTCCAAACTCACAAAACTGTTGAGTGGCAGTGTCAGCAGAGCCTCGCAGGCACTCTTTCCTCGATGCCATCCCCGCCTATTAATCAGTGGGGATTTGAGAGCCTGGGCACTCAGCACTTCGCAGACAAGCTACACTGTGTAGCTAAGTGCTAAATTGCAAAGACAGGCTGTAAGTGCTAGAGGAGTTCAGAAGATAAATGAAAGGGTGCTGAGGTCATTAGCGAAGACTCACCAGAAGTGCAGTCCAGTCCATGAAGAATGAGGCGGAGCTAGTGTTTTTCTAAGCAAGTCCAAATTTAATTACTCTCTAACTTCCTCCTCATTAAAACAAGGATCTTCAACACTTTAAGGTCTTCCTAAATACCCCTCTTCTCATCTTCCAAATGTGTGTCTATTATATTATGTACAGAGATTTAAAATACAGAAAAAAATAAGATTATTATTTTTCACAATCAGTTCAACGTGTTTTACTCCCTTGGATTCCATAGTTTCTTCAGTCCATACCTTCTGGCTCCATGTACTGAAGCTTGGATCATTGAGGGGTTCTTTCAGCAAGGGTCTCTGAGAATCACTATTCCCAGCCAGTGTCTGCCAATGTCTGTTTTACGTGACTCTTGACTGGTACTTTACATGGGGAAAGAATTCTAGCATTTTACCCTTAGATCTGAAAAGGCTGCCAATCTGGTAGCAACTGTTCTGCAGGTAGCAGTTCCTTCCTCTGCTTGCTTCTAAGAATTTTCTCTTTGTTCTCCATGTCTAGGAGTTTCATTATATCTTCGCTTGGCTTAGTGTGGAACAAGGGTCTCAGCCCCAAAGCCACCTCTTTTGAAAGACTTTTCTGAAAGCTCTTTAGTTTATCCTTCATAGTACTTACCTGCACATGACTTTATCTTGCACATATGAGACATGTATGTATTATTACATCTGTAAGTATTTCCCCCATTGACTCCCTGGTACCCAGAGCCTGACGAATGAATCATCATCCCCGGATTTGGGATCTGGGGCTGTTGTTGACTTTATCCCACCGAGCACTTGGTGTTGAGCTCTTTCTTTCAACAACAGTCTGGAAATATTGGCTATGCCTTATGGTAAGTAGTCAAAGGGTTAAAGGCTCTCCAGAGAAACAGAACCAACAGGATGTACAGAGAGAGAAAGAGAGAGACTGATTTTAATGAATTGGCTCAGGTCGTAGTGGAGTCTCAGGAAATCCAAAATCTGTGGGTAGTCAGCAGGCTTGAGATCCAGGCACGCCTTGCCATTCCAGTCCACAGGCAGGCTGCTGGCAGAATTCCCTCTTCTTCCAAGGACCTCGGTCTTTTTTTGTCAAGGTCTTCAATTGATTGGATGAGGTCCACCCATGCTCTGGAAAACTATTTGCTTTTATTCAAAGTCTATGGAATTAAATGTTAATCTAACCTTAGATGTAATTTTACGGACACATAGAATAATGCTTGTCCAACATCTGGCTACCAGGCCCCAGGCAAGCTGGCACTTATATTCTGTTTTGCTTGGTTGCCTCTATTTACTTATGGAGCTGCCCATTTTGTACTGTTCCCTACCTCTCTGCTCTCCCATGGAATTATTTCATGCCCAAACTCTCTGGCTTCATGCAGGAAATCCCAGGGGCCCACCAGGTGCAAGACAGGCCCCACAATCCTTCTCAAACACCCCTGAAGTACAGTGACCAGGATTCCTTGCACCCCGTGATGCCAGTGCCCACTCTTATCACAATGATTTTCTCTGTATTTAGATTCACAGAAGTTTTTCTCAGTTTTAGAGTAGGGTCGTGATCTTTTTAAATTTAAAGCAATATTTCATCTGAGGCAGTTGGAGAAGGTGGGAGAGGGTGTGCATGCTTACTCTCTGACAGCTGGCTGGAAGTTGGTGGAAATCAAGCAGGTTTAAGTAAGATGGCACAGCTTCCTGGTTGAGCAAAGCTGGGGCACAGATGGGACTGAGCATGTCACAAGCAGAGGAACACTAAGTGTCCTTCTTGAACATTCTAATCTGAGAGCACCTGCTGCCTGCTGAGGCTGTGAAGGATGCTAGAGACGGTGACTACAAGACATGGCACTCCTGGCCTCACAAGCCTCACAGCAGGACTAAGAGCAGGCATGTGGACAGAGTGGGAAGTGGGCTTTGATGATGCAGGGTCAGATTCAAATACACTTGGAAGTCTGATAAGAATTTTGGTCTGGCTTCCTAAAACACAGAACTGCAGGCTTTGGGGCATGAGGAGTACACGCTACAAGCTGTGTTTAAGGAAGCGAATTTGATAGCAGAAATCTAGAGTTAGGGTAGCAGCTGGGAGAAGGTGACATTACTCTCCCTTTCCCTTCGATAGTACAAATTCCTCGTCTCTTGTCCAAGTATAATTATTTATAGCACCCCCTTTTCATTTTCAAGGTGGCTTATTGGATGATAAATTACAAGGTCGCCTAGCTAGAAACTCAAGAGTGTGAGCTTCTTGAGGGCAGGGCTGTAGTCTCTTTGCCTTTGTGCCTGGAGAAACACAGCACCCAACACATCACAACCATCCCACCATCTGTTCAGAAAATCAATGACTCTAACAAGGAATCCACAGTAGAGAGAAGGTATTTAGGAAACCAGAGCTTCAAGGAGGAGGCTGAGAGTAACAGAATCTAGTGTTCCCCACAAAGCATGAAGACTAGCAGCGGTAAGGTGAACCTGGCTTCCTGCAGATATGGCTAAGTCCATTTCTGGAGCAGAGGAAGCACAAGACCAATCTGGAATACCTTGGGCCAAGAAGCAAGAAAAGATTAAAAGACCAAACAGAACCAATGTCAAAAAAACACAGGAGCTGTTTTAACAAAGGCTCCCACTGGCCACATTGTGTAGATTTGAGCATCAAAAAGAGTAATGATGCCTATATGTTTTAAAACAGAAGAAAAGAAAAATCTGGAGTACACACATATCAAACGAAAAGGCAATAGCAGACTTTCTCTCTTACATAAGAATGCCAGCCATTAAATGCAGCGGGAACTAGAAAATTGCCATCTTGCAGACATCAGAGCAATGGTTAGTAGCAAGGACAATCCTTGCATGCTAAATCCACTGAGTGAAAAGTTCTCCAGAGCAAGAGAGTCAATATGGTCTCAAAATATTACTTGTTAATTACAGAAGGGAAAAGATACTTTCACGATAGAGAAAGTTGGCAGATAGGAACATAGTAATCAAATCAATAAAGGAACAAAATTGACATATGTCTCCTGATGTGATGTAACTGCAAGTACAACATTATTTATGTGCTATTCTTGCCAAAACACCAAATGAAACAACGTTTAACTTGAATCTAAATATGAGGACACAATCAGATAAGTCCAAAATGAGGAACATTCTACAAAACACTTGGTCTGAACTCTTCAAAAATGTCAATTATCACAAAATTCCACAAAAGAAGATTGAACATTCTAGAATCTAGGTAAAGGAAGCTTGGCGAAACAAGATAATCAAAGACAATGGTTCCTGGATTTTGAAACAACAAAACAAAAGATGTTTGGAGGAGGAGGGTGGCAATTTAGGGTTTGAATGTGGACAGTCTACAAAATGATCTATTGAATCAATGATAAATTCTTTGGGAATAATGTAGTCAATGACGTTTTTTGTTTGTTTAGGAGATGCATACTTAAGTATTCAAAGTGAAGTATTCAGGTAAAATGTCATTATACTTATAACTTCATTTTGAATTGCTTTCCAAAATAAGCAGACACACACACACACACACACACACAGGGAGAAGGACACAAGAAAGCAAATGTGCCAAAGTTTTAGCAATTTTATGAAATAACGTGAGATTAGATGGGTATGAATTATATTATCTTTCCAACGTTTATATATATGGGTTGCAAAGTTTGCAAAGTAAAAAGGGAGGGGGAAAGTAAGAAAAAAAAAGGAAAAGCCATGTGCTGGCAATGAAGAGGACATCTGTCAGGCTTCCAGGGACAGTTGATTTGGAATGATAGAGAGAAGAGGTGTAAAAGGAAGACTATCAGGAAAAAGGAGGTTGGATAAATAAAACAGTAACCACAGGAGAGTCAGATCAAGTGACAGTGTTCTGGCTGTATTTTAAAAGTAGAAGAGATAATGCATTTAAAAGGTAGAGGCAAAAGGAGGGAATGATGTGGCTGATGATGAGGGGCACAGCCTGCGACTTTGGGGGACCTGTGTCCTCGCTACATGTGTGCAGTCACATCCACGACCCAAGACACTCTTCCTCTAGAACTAGGGCTTGGAAACCACTCCCCATTTCCCCAAGTCCCCAGTCCGACCAGCTGTCACTGGAATTTCCTTCACAGATGCAGAGATTTCACTTACTCTCCTGTGGCCCCAACCACCCCACCCCCCAAGTCTTCTGCTACAGGACCAGACTTCTGCAGGGTTCCAGCTAATGCTCATTTTATTAAAATCCCCTGACACTGGAATCACAGAGGGGTGTCTGACCCTGTTTCCTAGAACACTTCCCAGCTCACCTTTCGTCTTCCCCAGGCACCCACTGGTCCCAGCCGAGGTCTCTGGCAAAGCCTCCTGCCATTCATTCATGCTGGCTGCCAGAGCTGGGCACAGGGACCGCAGAGGGTGTGGATGCAGGTTGACATGGAGGCAAGGAAGTCTCCATAGGGAAAGTTATGGCTTTAGACATTTATCTCTGAGACGTAAAGATCCATATTTTAGAGGCTCCTGGTGACATAACAGATCCCATGAAAAGACTGATCTTGAGGAAAGAGGTGGGAGCAGATTTTTAATTAAAATTTTAATACTTATCAGCAGTAATACATGCACGTACATAGTTTTAAAAAGTCAAATAGCGCTAATAAGCTTGTGATTAAAACAAAGACTCTCTTTCCCTTCCCTTTCCACTCCTGAATCATACCATTTACCAACGGCTTCTGGTATTACAGTTCTAAGTTACATGCTTACGCTAACACTGTCTTCTTATTTTACTTATTAGCTATTAATTTCTTTCCTTTAAAAATAAGCATTTAATCATCTTGCCACCACTCCCACCCCAGCCATATAATCACACACACCAAAACCACTCTTCCCCTTACATATCTTCCCAATATAATTATATCACAATTTCTGGTGAAATCAATAGTCATTGTTTATATTTTGTTTAGTTGCACCACATGAATAAGCACTTCTATAATGTTTTTTATATCTGCCAGGCACTAAGTACAGATCTTCCTCTACTGATTGTATTATGGGGATACATCCTAATAAACCCACTACAGATGGAAAACATCATAAACTGAAAATGTATTTACCATATCTAACCTGCCAACCTTTATAGCTTAGTCTAGCTTCCCTTAAATGTGCTCAGAACACTTACATTAGCCTGTCGTTGAACAATTTCACCTAACACAAACCTGTTTTATACTAAAGTGCTGATATCTCATGTCATTTATTGGATGCCGCACTGACAGTGAAAAATAGCCTGTAGAGGATGAGTTGTTTACCCTGACGATCACATGGCTGGCTCGGAGCTGCGGTGCTCAGCCGCAGCCTAGCATCACCGAGAGGATCGTACCACTGATCATCAGCCTGGGAAAAGATTAAAATTCTAAGTGTGGTTCCTACTGAATGCTGATGACTTTCACACCATCATGAAGGCAAAAAATCCTAAGTCCATGTGTGACAGGCCCGGAGCGCCACCTGGCACACAGGAACTGCTGTGATCATTTCAGGGATTGCCGTTGTTATTCCCAGTGCTTTAAAAAAACTTTAATACAGACAATACTCGAATGATTTAATGCAATAAACATTCAAAACAGTTACCATGGAACATCCTAATTGGCACTATAACATTGCTGGTTTTAAGCCATATATGAAAAAACTTCTATGGAGAAATTTGATTAACAGTGCAATTCATTTCAACTTGAGGAATAAATTCATCTCCTTTTTACATTAGTGGGTAGACAGTTTTTTAGGAGTTTATACAAATAGGGTTGTTTAGGGCCTTCCTGGTGGCGCAATGGGTTGGGCGCAGCGCTGTGGAGCTGTCGGCTACTGTGGCCGCACGAGTTTGATGCCCAGCGGGGGAGATCCCCACATGGCGCAGCAGACCTCTTCTGCCTCACCGCAGCTCCCCTCAGCAGTGTATTTCGGTCGATTTGCTGGTTCTGCTCCCCACTCTGTCTCTGGTGAACCTTCTCACGGCCCCACACCTCTGGCCTGCACCCCAGCTTGTATGCATAAATAAGTCTTAAAAAAAAACCAAATAGGGCCTCCCTGCTGGCGCAGCGGTTGAGAGCTGCGCTGTGGAGCTGTTGGCAGCGCAAGATCCAGCGCAAGATCCAGCGCAAGATCCGAGTTCGACGCCCAGCCGGGGAGATTCCCACATGGTGTGGCAGACCTCTCCGGCCTCGCCCGCTGCTCCCCTCAGCAGTGTATTTCTGATCTGCCTGTTCTGCTCCCCACTCTGTCTCTGGTGAGCCCTCTCGCTGCCCCACGCCTCTGGCCTGTACCCCAGCTTGTATGTATAAATAAATAAATCTTTAAAAAAAATAGGGTTGTTTAATATAGAATGACTGGCTCTAGAGAAAGAAAAGTTGACCAAGACAGAAAAGCATGGCTTCTATAAATCCGGGACTCCACAGTAAAGCTGTATGGTGTAAAAGGTAGAACTGTACCTGAACTGTAAACAGGTTGGCAGGTATTGACTTATTTACATCCTGTTGCCTGAGTCTGCTTACCATGAGCAGTGCCACTGTCCACTGCTTGATTCCACCACAGTCCTGCTATCTGTGTGTTTCCCATGCCCCTATGTTCTGTGAGAACTTTTACCTTTCTCCCCTGCCTGCCTCCTCCAAAGATCTTTACTATGAAAAGGACACAAGGGTCACAGGTGAGTTGGTGCTGGGTTACCCATGGGGAATACAAAATGTAAAAGATATAAATAACAATAAAATATATATATATTAAAAAAAGATCTTTACTATGTCTACTTTCTTCCATTGTACAATTATTTTTAAAAGGAATTATTATGAAAAGTTTCCAGTGGCTACTGAACAATGATCTGGAAGTATTTTAATACTTCAGCAATGTGACTGAGCAGAACAGCATGTGGGACTCCCAGCTCTTTCTTCCCAACCATCTCTCAAGATAAATTCTTTTTTTTTTAAAGATTTATTTATTTTTTATGCATACAAGCTGGGGCAAAGGCCAGAGGGGTGGGGCAGTGAGAGGGTTCACCAGAGACAGAGTAGGGAGCAGAACAGGCAGATCAAAGGAAACACACTGCTGAGGGGAGCAGTGGGTGAGGCAGGAGAGGTCTGCCGCACCATGTGGGAATCTCCCCAGCTGGGCGTCAAACTCGCGTCGCCACTGTCGACAGCTCCACAGCGCAGCGCTTAATCGCTGTGCCACCAGGGAGGCCAAGATATTTTCTTTTTAATCAGGAATACCTCTCCCTCCAAGGAAGTTCATTATCTGTTCTTTAGACACATTTTTACCCTTGCTTCTTAAATATACCAAAAATTAGCACCTCATTTCAAAGAAAGTCCATGAGAATGAGGGCTTTGCCATTCCATCTCCTGGTGCCCACAGCAGAGGGTCTGCCAGTTTGGGGCAGGTGAAGAGATATTTGTGTGGGTTTGTGCCCATGTCTTTTTCAACATTAGACAATGAAAGGATGAATTGACCAGATGCTCCAAAGGAATTCACTGGAAAGCGTTCCCAGACTATTAACCCACCTGATACTTACCTCCTTTCCTCAGGTTGTACCAGGCGAGAATGGGAGCTCAGGCTCACTGCAATCTATTCCTCAATATTACAGGTACATACAAATCCTTCTCCCAACCTTTTGGGGACCCCAGCTCCTCCTATTAGTGCTGCAATGCACCCAGAAGCTATAAACTGACTCCATGAGTTGGAGTGTCCCCCCAAATTCATTTTCACCTGAAACCTGTGAAAGTGAGCGTTTTTGGGAACAGTCTTTGCAGATGCAATTACTCACCTGGGTTGGGATGGACCTTGGCCCCCTAAGATCAGTGCTCTTACATGGAAGGGTCAGTTTGGACACAGACATACAAACACACAGGGAACAGGCCATGTGAAGACCGAAGCAGGGATTGGAATGACGCAGGGAGATGTTAGGGAACACCGAGGCTTGCGGTTCCAGCAAGGAAGGACCCTTCCTTTGAGGCCTTGGAGGCAGCACAGCCTTGCAGACACCCTGACTCTGGACTTCTAGTCTCCAGAACCGTGAGAAAAAATTTCAGTTGTTTTAAGCCATTCACTTGCTGGTACTTCGTTCCAGCGGCGTCAGCAAACCAGCGCATTGATCTAGTCACACCCCATTGCCAACAGAATTTCACACCCATCAAACTACCTGCTCCCCGAGGCCAAGGACCACGTCCATCTGACATCCCTTTCACTTTCCACTCTGCTCGGTACATACCAGGCCCTCAAGAGGGTTTGCTTGAATAGAAGAGGAACGAGTTCATTTGATCCACACACTAGCTCTTGTTTCGTATTTGAGTGAGCAGCAGTCCCAAGATTCACTGCAAGAATCGGGCGGACCCAAGCCCAGAATCCTGTCTGCACCCCCAGTGAACGCTGCTTTTTACGCTCATAACATACACCTGTGACCCACCGTCACATACACCTGCGCCTGCCGTTCACATCGCCAAACTGAAAGTCTCCAGATTTCACAAGTGTGAGGTCACCCTGCTCGGTGGTGGCTCTGACCTGCAGGAACTTGCTCTGGGGTAGCAGAATCTCTTCAGGCTGGCGCAGGAGCCCTCACACCCATCTTGGTCTGGCAGCCACAATGGGAGGGGCGAGTTACCAGATGAACAAAATTCCTTGGGAAGCCAGGTAAAAATGATTTCCACCCTTCTGGAAACCAAGAGTCCAGCTGGTCTGTGGCTTCACACAGGCACGCAGCAGGCGCACGACAGAAACCTGAGCAGACCTGCCCACACGCAGGCACGGGTGGGCAGACACGGCATGCGTCAGGACGCCTTAAAGGTCACCAGAACGGAGGTAAAATTGCAATTTTAGACAGTCAGCATCAACAACCTGAATTCTTGTCCAGATTCCTGGCAGTCATTGACAATTCGATATGTTTCAGGTTGCTATGGAAACAACTAAAATACTAGTCATCATCAATAATTTCTTACCCTAAAATGCAAATCCAGCTCTGATTTTCATAATTCCCCAGAAATGACTTTTTAAAAAATGCCCTCAAAGCCTAACAACCTTGTTACACCAAAGGAGAAGGCAAATTTGAATAATCCCAACATAACCTGTCTCCAGCGGTGCCCCAGCTTGGTCTCAGGACTCCCTTCCAGGAGAGGAAAATCCACTTTGTGCAGCAGAGGATGCTGGGAAGAGGAGGAGGATTGCATCATAGGTCAGAGTCGGGAGCACTTTACACTCCCAGGCAAGCCTGGCATTTCAGGCAAGCTGGTTCTTAAAGGGCTTGGGTATCAAGCGAGCAGCTCTGTGCCTTTCAGACTAAGGGGCCTACATTGCCCAAACTTGTCTCCTTTAACAGTGGCTGGAGTGACAGAGCAAAACATGCCCTCAAGATGCTCCATCAGACCCATCAGCTTTGCCTCCAGAATTCACTGTTTCCTTTGGTTCCCACGATAAGGGGAATTCTGTATTGTTCTATGTCAGACACTCGTGCAAGTCCAGGCCTGAGACATTCCTTGGTGGGAGCACCGGCTATCCTCCATCAGCTACCTCTCTCAAAGGCTCCCAATGGGAGGACTCTGCCCCTCTGCAGACATACATCCTGGGATCTTTGCCCCCAGTAGTAACAAGAACCTTCCCTGGACCCCACATCCTCCACTCACTCTCATCCTCTCTCTTCCTGTCTTCACAGTTCAGTACCTGGAAATGATGGGGAGTACTTGAGGCCATTTCCTCACCCCCAGTTCACTCCTAGACCACAGGATCATTATTCCTCACCCTGACACTTAACTTGCCAACGATCACATGACAGCAGCTCATCAGCAAGTCATCAGCAAGAAGTACAACGGATTCTTTCCAAGCCTCACTGGATGTCCTTTCATGTAATTATTCACATT
>PVIJ01022363.1:0-16321 GCA_004024925.1 Scalopus aquaticus
ACTGCTAGAAATGGAACTTCCATATGACCCAGCAACACCACTACTGGGAATATACCCAAAAGACACAAAAACACTAATCCGAAAGGATACATGCACCCGCATGTTTATTGCAGCACTGTTTACAATAGCTAAGGTATGGAAACAACCCAAATGCCCAAAAATAGATGACTGGATCAAGAAGATGTGGTACATATACACAGTGGAATACTGTACACATATACACAATGAAATACTATTCAGCATTCAAAAAAGACAAACGCATGCAATTCGCAGCAACATGGATGGACCTAGAGGGGATCATGATCAGTGAAATAAGCCAGAAAGAAAGAGAAAATTATTGAATGGTTTCACTTATAACAGGAATATAGGGGAGCCAAATAAGAAAGCGACATTCAGCAGGGAAGGAGGGGAGGGGGAGGGCTCAAGAGGGGGGAAGAGGGGAGCACGGAGAACTATGGTGATGGCTCCACGGTGAACAGGTGGTGGGTAACTTATGGGGAACACACAATAATGTAAAAGATACGAATAACAAAAATAAATATCTATTATATTAAAAAAAAAGTGAATGAACAAGGAAATGACATGCACGTCTCTAAGCTTTGACTCAAGTATCAGAACTGTCATTTATTAAACCTAATTAAGCTATCAAATGTTCCTCCCAGTTGGGAATTATCCCTGAAGTATCTGGAGAAAACATCAGGAAGTATTTGTCTCTAGCTGGCTGGCTAAGCCAAAGAGAAACCTTGTGTCTAGAAGAAGCTACCGTGTGTTAAAAAATCACCACAGATTGCAAGCTGAGTCTCCTGGAAGACTGGTGAGATATACTCACCCTGAATTCAGATATGTGTGTGTTATTGCTCTGCAGAGGGTTCAATGCACCTGAGCAAAATAAATGAAAAGAGCATGAAAAAAAAATCACTCATGACCCACAAGAATGGAGTCTATTTCTAGATTCTTTGAAACTGAGTCTAAAGGCGGTACTTTTGCACAATGGAAACCATCTTCCATCTATTCTATTCCTGAACAGCTGTACAAGAGACAAGTGAAGAAATCTAAGAAGTAGTCTATGACTTGATTTTTTACAGGTATTAACTGCTGGCCTATTACTATTGGCATGCATTTCATGATATAAACATCAATTTATTGCAGATTACAAAAAGAACTAGAGCCAAAGTTAGAATTTGACTTTCATTTTCGTGTTGAGCACATACAAATTGATGGGAAATGACTAATTTTATTTCAGTAACATGACTTTTGTAAAAATTTTTTGACCAGTGTAATCTATTTGATCCCCACCTGCAATTCCTGGATTTGGGAAACTTCCATGGCCAGTTTAACAACTCCTTAAGCCTTTCACCCCCAACCCCCACTACCACTCATCTCTTGATTTCTTCTGACCTTTAAACTTCCATCCTAAATATTCTATTCTAAGCTTCCATCAGCTACCTTGCAAAACCCTTGATATTGCGCTGAATCTGAAGATATCATTGAACACCGTTATGGGAAAATTAAATTTAATTGTTGTGATCTTGACCTCCTATTGAGCCAGCCTCATTAGGAAGGTAACACTTTTATTCTAAATATTTGTCAGATGTTTTGTTCGCTATAATCAGTCATCTTCTAAAGTGAATGTTACTTGATAAGGAAACTGAAGTTAAATGTTTTAACTTGTATATTGCTATTCATATTTAACAGTTTAGGAACTTTCAGCAAAGCCTTTGAGTGGCGTATTTGGTGGAATGTAGTAAGCACCTACTTTGCAAACTCTTTTTTAATGGTAAGTATCCATTGAGAAAGTATGCTTCATAGGAAAGTAGGTCACAGCCCCTTTTGCTTGCACTAGAAAGGTTGTTCTAACTCATGCAATTTTGAAAAGAACCAAAGAAGTAATTAAGCTGCCAATAATTATAGAAAATTCTTGTGGAATAAACTGCCCTTGACCCCTGTTTATTTTGATGAAGTTGCATTTTACACAGTTTTTTAATCTATGACTGGTACAGCAAGTTAATTTTTAATTTTATGACAAAACATGTCAGGGCAGAAAAATAAGATACTGGATTAAAAAAGCCAAACAGAACAGTGACTGATGTACTTAATAAGTATTTAATTTTAAAATATGGATTAATGACTCAAAAGCCATGAAATATCAATTTTAATTTGTCATGATGTTATGCTTTTTTGAACTTATTCAGGTAATCCTCAATGAGTGGACAATGATAAGATTTGTCTACATATTAGCTACAACTTAAAATGCATTTGCTTTTATTATTTTGAAGTTCTTAAAAAGACAGAATTTAAATATTTTTGTTACTTCACTTTTTAAAGTAACTTAAATAACTATTTACAATACTAATTCTGAACTGCAACTAGATTATAGGCAAGTGACAGGAAAGAATGAAGTGAAGGGAATTTGGAAAGGGAATTTATTTGTAGTTTGGAGTAGCATATCTTATATAATAATTGTATTGTAATATAACTGAAATTAAATTTATTTAGGAATTTTAAGAACATGCTAGTTATTAAGCAAATATAGTTATTTGTTCAATTTTCAAAAACTAACCTGAGTTAAATATGTCTGAAAATACATAATTTAGAGAGTTGTAATTTTGCTGTCATCAGTGATGAGTCATCAAATGACCATGTTAATAGTGACTTATTATAACTAAATTTCTTTGAAACTCAAAAATGCTAAGATGTCTCATCAAATAATTATTGTTAGATTTGGGTAATAGGTACATAAATGTTTATGCAATTCTCCTTTCTTTGAAATGTTTGAAATTTTCTGTAAGAAAAATAGTATGATTCTGGCCTACAATTAATTGCCTAATACCTGATTTAATCAATGATGAAAAAAGTATATCAGTAGTATAAATGTTTTGTTTTGGTTGGAGGATGGTAAATTGGCATATATGGTTCTTTAATTTTTTTTTAAGTATTAGTAAAAAGTAGTAGTAAAAGTTCATGCAATTAAGCATGAGAGATATGTATTATCAATAGGGTATGGGAACAGCTTAATGGAGTGACAAAAAGATATAGGAAAGAGTGGACATGAATATTAATATTTCTGCAATAAGAAAGACCAAATAAGGGGATGGAATAAACAGAGAAAAAAGTGCAGAATATCACACAGGTATGACCTACTTAGCATATTTCAGAGACAATTCACATGGTGACATAGATCAAAGCAGAAATGAAAGGAAGAATAATTTAGTCTCATAGGGAGGAGGAAGCTCCTGAAGGAGGTTAATATATTTTAGCTACCTAGAACATAAAGAGAAAATAATTGATTTAAGAGTTAGCATCACTTATTTTCCAACTGATCAAAATCGTCTCTTGCTAAATCCATTTCCTACTTCACTAGTAATTCTTTCTTTAGTTTCTTTCTTCTTTCAACAATATTTCTTCAAGACTTTTGGCCATTTCTGGATTTCAAGAGAATTAAAACTGATTAAATCATTGAAATAGCGGAGCCCTGATTACAAATACATAAGCTTATTTTTATAGAAAGGATGGGGAAACACTAATGGAGGTAGGTAAGTAAATGTTTGGGAAATTTTTCTTCAGGTTAAATGAGGTTAAGCACAGAGCCCCATGCTTTGGGTAGGGTTTTGGTGGGTCATTAAGAGAAATGGGCACCCATAGTGATGGGAAGAAAAGTAGATTTCCATAGATAAGGAAAGTTTGGTCAGTGATTTGTTTTTGGATATGTTTTTGTTTTGGGGGGTGTTTTCCAGTATCAACAACCAATTCTCTGTAGACTCCAACTCAATATCCTATAAATCAACTCAATTCTGACACTGCCTACCTGGGATTAGCACAAGCCCCACAAGTTAAGGGCTTAGTACCATAAGACTGCCCCCACTTCAGAACTAGACCCAAGTCCAGGTTGTCTCCAATACTTTTACCAATTGACTATAAATTGGAAGTTCCCATGAGCCCCTTCTCAATTTCAAGATTTTCAATTCCTCTGTGGGTTACCATCCTCCCAGTCTCTCAAGGTATTCAGCAACCTAGAAGATCATCAAATCTCTTTGTTCAATAGTTTTATTAAGCTCAATATCCAGTTCCACTTCCACTTTCCTTTCCCAGAGATAGGGCTAAAATTTCCAGTAGAATCACATGGTCTTTCTAATGATCAGCACCATTTTGTAGGTATCTAGGTATTCCAACCTAAGTCATTCTAAGTCCAGTATTATAATGAACTCAGATTGTTGGAAAGGGGTTCGTTATGAATAACAAGACACTCCCAATCCCTCAGAAAGTCCGAAGGATCTTAAGGACTCCAAGACAGGAATGGAGACAAAGAACAAATATATTTATCATATCACTTTTTTAAGGAAAATTTTAAAATAAAATTATGATTTTATTGCAAATTCTTTTAAATAATTAAAAACATACCTTGTGAATATAATGTGTTTACTGTATCAAAATCAAACTGTTTTAAGAGACCATTAGCAAACAATTGTTTGAGAAGTTGTCTACATCAAAGGACTGAGGATTACGTGCTTTTGCCAGAGGATACAATGGATATCTGTATTACCAAGAATAGTTTATGCTTGTTAACACTAATGAACTCTTTGTTTTAACTATAAACCTTATTTCCCTCTTTTAAACCATTATCTTTTTCCCCCTTCCTTGGGACATTATTTGTATTTTCTACAGAAATTTGTGCCCCCAAATTGCAAATCTTTGATCCCAAATAAATGTACTTCAACTTTTCAAATTACCTTCTACATTTTTTTGTTTGACATTTCCTCTTCTTTTCCTTTATTCTTTCAGTCTGTGTTTTCTCTTTTACTCTTTTTGACTTTCTTCCATCTTCTCTCAGTCCCATATTTCTCTCAGTCATGTTTTTTGTTTTGTTTTGTTAGATTGCACACTTCCTCAGATTTAGTGATATAAACCAACAAGTATTTTGTTGTGCTCACTATTCTGGAGGTAGTTCTGTAATTTAGGAAGGGCATAATAGAGGTAGCTTGTCTCATTACCACCATTTCTGGGGCCTCAGCTAGTAAGATTCAAATGATTGAAAACTATAATAATTTGAAATTTTTTAAATCTGTTTTCTGGGCTCTGTTTTGGTATCATTCAAATTGTCCACAGTTGGGACTGCAAGCCTATGATACAGCATCTCCATCTGACTTACCCTTCCTCTCAGCATGGAGGTCTCAGGATGATCAGACTTCTTAAATGGTGGCTCAGGACTTCAAGCAGTCATGGTTGAAGATGAATGAACTTTTTTAACCTTGCAGCAAAAGTCACATTAAGGCAGTCATAAGCTTGCCTGATTTACAGAGAGGGGATATGTCTTCACTTCTCTCTGAGAAGTATGAAGGAGTTACAGCCATGTTTTTTAACTGCCACATTTCCTTCTTTTTATCTTTTTAAGGGGATTTGAAACAACTTCACAGCTGCCTGTGCATATAACTTACCAAAAGAACACATTCAACAAAATCTGCACCAATATCCCTGTACTAAATGGAGACCTTTAACTCATTTATTTCTGTTAAGTGAAAGCTCTCATTCAAGTAAAAGGCTAATAAATAGACCTATTGATCTGAGAATCATAGTACACTTTAATTTTATTCCTTTTAAGTATTCTGTAACATTAACAGTGAAATAGGGTAGCATTTAAACAGGGTGGCATTAATAGGGAAACATTGCCTGAATAATGTTATCGCTATCCTGATCTCTCTGAAGTTGTTTTAAGTGCTCCTCATTTCTCATGGTCTGTATAGGGAGGTTCCACTTATTCCACAAGAAACTCCATGCATGAAGAAGTAGCTCTTTTAACTGAGTTACTGCTCCTTTAACTTTATCTTCACTAGTATTCAAGATGTGATCTTTAAGTTCATGAATTACATTTCATAACTGGAAAAGGAAACCCAAGCCAGCAATATTTGGACTGGATCAAAGAAAGGATTACTAGAGAACTTCCTGCTTTTTATGTCAACTGGGAATGACATACCTGGCATATTTCAGAGACTAGCCACATGTGTTGTATCACTAAATAGAGACATAACAGCAAAACTCCCAACATAATTTAGACACTGTAAATTTCTCAGTTCAGTGATTTTGATGTTGATGGAGAGAGACTTCCCTTGAAAGTTCAATGATCTACATGCCTTTTGATCAGCATCTTGGTACAGACAATATTATTTCACATGAAAGTAGCAATACCCAGGTTTTTTGTTTTTCTTCTATTTTTGTAGAATAATTTCACATAGGTACTTTCAAAAGATTTAATGTGGGTCTTGTTAATTAACTACAGCTACTTATGTGTATAATGTCTGATGGAAGGCAAGGGTGCATATAAATATATCCACAAGGGAAGGTTTGTTTTCTGAAGCATTTCAAACAACTCTACTAGGTGCTTAGATGACATGTCTGTCACTTCAAACATATTAGTATTGAAATTGTAGCACTTCACAATTGAAGTGTATTACACACTCGAGATACAGTAAACTACTGTATTTGAATTGAATCATACAATCATAGATATTAGAGCCAGAAAAGACCTATTAGGTTATCATGTCCATCCACTGCCATTTGGCATTGTTATTTACAACGCTGTTGCATCTAGCATTAAATGCTTCGAACAATAGGACTTCTACCACTGTGCCAAGAACATTTTCTATTATTGTCTAAAGGACTTGCTCATTGGAATTTTTTTTCTTGCATTCAATTGAAATTTATTTTTTGCTCAATTTCACTCCTATGTTGTCATAAACCAATCCCTATCCCTTAACCTTACTTCTATTTTCTCTCTTATAATGGCCCTGTTTTAAAGACTGAGCCACTCAGAGGTCATATTTTAAACTTCAAAGTTGTGATTTCCTCTCTACCTGAATTATTTGATGCTACAAGAAGGCTTTTTCCAAAAGTGGACTCTGAGACAAAGACATGTGTGTAAATAGCTTACTTGAAGATGACCTGAAGACATGTTGAGAGATGACTGAAGAGAGTCAAGGAAGAGAAGAAAACCAATAAAGAGTAAATGATCAAAACAGTATCATTGTGGGTAACTGGCTACAAATCTACTTCAGATGTTGATAATTCAGGTACAATATGTGCCACAGAATTATTCCTGAGAGACAAGGAAGCTGGACTTCTTGCATACCAACTATTTCAGCCATTGGTTTCAGGCTACTTACAAGAGGTATTAATTTCCTAATACTTCTGCTCTGCACTCTATGTGACAGGATGATTGGTGGCCCAAAAAGAATGCCCTCAGACCACTGGTGATCTGAATTTTTATGCATTATAATGACATGGCAAGAACTGTATGAAAGATAATGTGTCTACTAAATGTAATGATGTCCATCCATCAACAGAACTGCAGTATAATTTTATTTATTTGTATAAAGTTTATAATTTATTTTAAAGTAATCATTTTCTCTGTCTCAGAGGTATATTATTAAATAATACTGGGATCACTTCAAAAAGGTTTCTGTTTCCTGTAGGAAGACAAAAATTGATTTAGAAGGACATATGGTATTTTCAGCCATTCTATATCTTAAGTATAACAACAATCTAGCAGCATTTTACTTATTTATTTATTGTCATTGTATTACATCTTTGTTGATATTTTTACTATGCAAGATTTCTCCCCTCAGGTGTGGCCATTATAACCTTTCCACCACCATAGAATCCATAGTCCTCCACCACAATCCATATGCTTCTCTTTCCCCACCCCCTCACCCCCATTTTCATCACTCCCTCTTTCCCTACCAGATTTTTTTAAGGATTTGTTTTAAAGTTTGTCTTTGTGTGATCATTTGTTTGATTTTTCTATATTCCCCATATAAGTGACACCATCCGGTGTTTATCTTTCTCCTTCTGGCTTATTTTGCTTAACATAATGCCTTTTAGATCCATTCATGTTGTCTCAAATGGCATGAGTTTGTCTTTTTTGATTGCTGAGTAGTATTCCATTGCCACATCTTGATCCACTCATCTGTTTCGGGGCATTTAGATTGTTTACATATCCCGTCTTTTGTAAAGAATGCTACAGTAAACATAGGAGTGCAGGTTTCCTTTAGGAATTAGTGTTTTTGTATTCTTTGGGTAGATACCTAGGAGTGGAACCTTCATACTTACTTTTCATAAGGGCTGGAAGAATTTACATTCCCACCAGAAGTGAAGGAGCATTCCCTTTTATCTACATCCATGTCAGCACTTGTTGTTTCCGATCTTTTCCATATGGACCATTTCACATGTGTGAGATGGTATCTCACTGTGGTCTTGATTTGCATTTCACTAATAATAAGTGATAGCAAACATTTTTTCATGTGCCTGTTGGCCATCTGTATGTCTTTGGACAAGTGCCTATTTAGTCCATTTGCCTATTTTTTTTTTATTGTGTTGTTGCTTTTCTTTTTGTTGAGTTGTATGAGCTCTTTGTAGATATTTGTTATCAGTCCCTTGTCAGATGTATGATGTAGCAGAATTAGCTTTCAAAAAATTTCACACAAAGTATAGAAAGAATACATTTTAAACAGTAAAATTTAACTTCAGTGAAAAAAATTATTAATAATTGAATATGTATGTATTGACATGTGATTGCTACTTACTAAGAGTATATTTTACTAATAAAGCAATCTATACACTTTACTTTTTATTCAAAAAGTCAATCACTTATTAATGGACCATATTCTTCTTTAGTAAAGTAGTTTCAAAAAGGTTACATTGCATATGAGGAAATATGTTAAAATATTTTATGCAGTTAAATGCTTCTCAGAACCTTAAATCTAACCAACACATTTCATTCTTTCTTAATTCTAGTATCCAAAGACATAGTCCAAAATGTACAACTTATTTCTTTGCTGCTATAGATGTGACATATAACACAATTGAATTATATTTATCCCATTATTTATCTATCTTCAGTACCATATTTTCCAAAAATCTGTTTAGTGAAACTGTATGGGCTCCAGGCATTGTACTAAACAAAGAGGTGGCAACCTTTTTAGGTTAAGGACCAGTTAGTAAATATTTTTGACTTTGTAGGCCAACAGGCAAAGTAGAGAATATTATATGGGTCCTAATAAAAGGGAAAAAAAGTGCAGCTGTTTCACTGACCAAATTCAAAACATTTATTTAGTATAATTTTTAAAACACAGGTCCACTAATGGGATAAATGAAATTATATTTCTTGAGTATATAATAAATTTTTGCCTAATCCAATTTTAAAATTAATGTTTTCTGCTATTAAAAACAATTGCAAATGTTTATATATCAATGCTGAAAAGTATGCTAACTTGCAGATTACACATTTGACTGAATATAACTAGTTTTCTGTAGTCCCATATTTACCTTGTAGAATTATTTCATCTCAGTTTACAATTTATTTGCTCAGATCATTGTATTTCATTTGTCTTCTGTTAATCTTCACTTTTAATAACTTCTACTTTAATTTTTAATTGTTACCAGAATAATATTTTTGTTTTTATATTAATATTTTTATGTTCATTGGATGTCTGCTTAAGCCTACAATGTATACTGAATCATATTTTAGGTTTTCCTGTCTTCTCTAGCATTCTGATTTTGACTAACTTTGTTCCTTACAAATACAAAATGATTGCTATAATTAAAGCATCACTATTTCAAATGGATCCAGAAATGTCAGAAAAAGGCAATTTTTCATGGTTTGTTCTTCCTTTAAATCAGAACCACCTTTCCTGAAAATCACAGATTTACTTTTTAAATTTAAAAAGTAAATTTAAAAATATACCATTAATTTCATGTAGGAAAATTTAGTGGATCTTTTCCAGATATACTACACAGACAGATTTTGTTTGTTTCTTTTAGTGAATTTATTTTTAGCTATAAGGGCAGCAGTAACCTATTGAAAGTGACTAGTAAGGGGAAGAGTGGAAGGGAAGGAAATTAGAAAGATAAATAAGGTGATAACTAGCAGAGAAAACAAACAAATAATATTGTTTTGTTCGAAATTTTTCTGTCTTGGCCTTTAAACCACACCTTATGCTTAAAATATTCTTTACATTTTAATTTGCTAAAATTCAAATTGGCTATTATCCAATAAAGCACTTTAGAATTCCATTTCTTCCATATGATAATCCTATTCCAAAGGAAAAGGAAGAATTAATTTCAAATTGACCTTTGTCTTAAGAGTCCATTCCTCCTTCCTCTTTGCAAATCATCTACTAAATGCATTCACATTTTAATTTATAATAAAACATTTTTTATTATTTATTTTTACTAATTTCTTGAGTCTGCTTTTCTTTTTTATCTGCCACATAGACTGTTGAAATAGTCTTCTACTAGCTTTTATTATTTCCGTTATTACTATGCCCAATTCAACCTGTAAATTTATGCTTGTTTAATCTTCATAAACTTGTCCTTTTAAAAAGACTTCCTCTGTTCCTTAAAAATCACTTTTGATAGCTTTTAGCTCATGGTCTATCTCACGGAATCTTTCTCTTTGGTGTTCTCCATCTCAGGAAATGAGACTCAAATATAAAAGGTTGAGTAGAAACCTGTGTAATTCTTAAACTTACTTTAAAACCTATTGACTAGTATCTTTTTCCAAGTTCTCATGGCTTTATTTCCTATGTATCTCTTAAATCTGTTCATTTGTCTCCAATATCACTGCTACTATGTTAATAGATATCTCAACCATTCTTATTCTTATTTTAGAAACTGTAAAAGCCAGGTAACTGGGTTATCTCACTTACTCTTGCCTTACATCTTTTAATCTGTCATTTATATACAACACAACAATCTTTTCAAAAGTACAAACCTAATCATATGATTATCTTCTTTCCCACTTACATTCTACACCCTCTCCATATTTCTTAAAGCCCTTTAGTGGTTCCCTATAACTCTTGGAATAAACATCAAATTCCTGAACTTGGACTGCAAGGCACTAGCTATAAGATCTATCTCTTTTTTCCCCAAGCTCATCTTCCATCATGTCTCTCCGTAGTCTCTTTTTTTAGTTGTATTGGTCTTCTTCCAGCCCTTAATTAACTCTCATCTCAAATACTAATTCCTTAAGTATGCTTCCTTTAACCTTATTGTGTAAGTCATTATTTGCTTTTCTATCACTGTGTACTGCTTCATTTTTCGTAATTATAATTTTATATTTATTTATGGGATCATTTTATTTTTCAGTAGATTATAGATTCCAGGAAGGGTTAGTTATGTCTGCTTCTGTGGTGTATATGCAATACATATTACTGAATTGGTGAAGGCAGTAGATGTTTGTTCAAGGCAGGATATTCTAATCATATTTCCAATGTTTTAAGGTCAGTACTATTACCTTTCTAGTCATAATTCTTATCCGATATGTAAAAATAACATATACTTTTTTTAAAGATTTATTTATTTATGCATACAAGCTGGGATGCAGGCCAGAGGAGTGGGGCAGTGAGAGGGTTCACCAGAGACAGGGCGGGGAGCAGAACAGGCAGAACGATGGAAATACACTGCTGAGGGGAGCAGCAGGCAAGACAGGAGAGGTCTGCTATGCCATGTGGGAATCTTCCTGGCCAGGCATCGAAATTGCACTGCAGCTGCTGACAGCTCCATAGTGCTGCACTCAACTGGTTGCGCCACTGGGGAGGCCCAAAAATAATATGTACTTCTTATAAGATATAAAATAACAGATACCAAAAGTGTTCTCCTTTCCCATTGTAGTTTGAAAACACAGTTCTTCCAGGCTGAAGAGATGCATGAATATAATGTACAATAAGACCAGAATAGAAAGCCTATAGTTGCTGAAATTGTCTTATGTTGTTCAAAATAATTACAGAAATAATTACAAAATAATTTCAGAAAAAAGAACAAACAAATGTTGGAAAGGGTGTGGAGAGGAGGGGACCCTTGTCCACTGTAGTGGTGTTAATTGGTGTAGCCATATGGAAATCAGTGCAGAAATTCCTCAACAATTAAAAAATAGAAATTCCATATGATCCAATTATCTTACATCTGTGTATTTTTCCCCAATTACAAAAACACAGATTGAAGAGATATGTACATCCTTAGGTTTATTGCAGAACTATTTACAATAGCCAGGAAGTGGAAATTACCTAAGTGCCCATCAATTGATTATGGCTAAAGATGATTTGGTATATATATCCGTATCTATTTATAGTTATAGATATCAATTTTATTTAAATTTGAATATATGTGTAATGGGTACTTTGCCACTTGAAGTAACATAATTTTCTCAAGCAGAAATCTGTCTATCTATCTATCATCTATAATATTTTGTAAGGGCTCTATTTAGAAATAGATCAACCTATTTATTTAGGTGAAGAGTTATTATTTATTAAGTGTCACATGTTTATTAGGTGACAAGAAACTATACTTTGAAAAATAAAACAAGACCATTGGCTACAAAAGCTACCAAAATATAGTTAAAATAAGGCATATAAAATCTTTTCTGCCAGAAAATTGTACCTTTTGTAGTGTATGCATTGTGCCTCGCATAACAAAACTGCACAATTTTTTGCATGTATTGAGGTAAGTTTTTCCATAAAAGTGTAGTTTAATAGACTTTCTTATTCAGCAGCTACTTTACCATGTGCCTGCTATATATGTGGGTGGTCCTATGAAATTGTTGGTGGGTTACTTAAAGAAGAATGAAGAGACGATTCTGACAATCTAGTGAAACATAAGACCCAGTAAATAAATAAGCGCTTTACAGTTTGATAAGTGTTGTGATATGTATCATGAATAGAACTCTGAGGAAGCACAAAGAGAGGCCCCTCATGTGGCCTTGGAGGAAAGACTTCACTCAGGAAATGACTGGAAGTGGGTGGTAAATAAAAATTTACTGAGCAGAGAAGAGGTGGGAATAACTAAAAAGGCAAAGCCTAATAATATCTCCATATTTCAGAGATTTGAAATTTTCTAAAATAACAAATCTAGCTAAGAAGCCACTGTTATGTAGTGTTAGATGGGGAATTTTCTATAGGGTTGGATTCTCTCACAGTGAATTTACATGCGAGGTAAAGGTAAGGGGGAAGTATTAGGGAAGAGCAGAAGGGTTAATCCCCATAAACCACACATTTACAGAGCACTTTAATGCAAAGGGTTTCCTTACAAATTTGTATTTGATCCTCACAATAGCCCTATGAGCTAAGAATGGCAGGTGCAGGATATTATTTCACCCACTTCATGGTTGAGAAAACTGAGACATGGGAGATTAGGTAATTCGCCTAAGTTCAAACTATTGCTTTATGATAGACTTGAGACTAGGGCACAAATCTCTCAACCCCTTGGTGGAGCACAACTCTAATAGAGTATATTGCCTGCAGGCATACCTATGCAACTAGCCTTCCTTTCCTTCAACATGAATTTTCTTAAGATTTGTGAAGAAAATTATATGTTCTTTTCCACAAAGAACTCCCTCTCCCCCCGCACAGGTTTTGCATATATTGTTCAGAGAAGTCATAGAATCCATCCAAAGTTCTGGACAGCTGAGTTGCACATTGTGCATGAGGAGTTGCAAAAACATCTCTATTTGCATAAGTGGGTCTGTAACTGTGCAGTAACAGTTCAGTATTAACCCATGCTCCCACCTTGGTGCAAACCCATGAGATATTTCATTGTTGCTGTGGTTAGAGTTCTTATCTCATTGCCCATATGATGGTATTGTGTCTCACCATCAAGATCTTGGACCTGTGCGATACACTTCATCTAGTATTCTGAATTTTAAAAACCTGGATTGTGGATTGTATAGAAGTGTAATTCTCTAAAAAAAAAAAAAAAAAAAAAGAACAACCAATAAATAAGTATATTTTGTTTTAAAAATTGAAAGTTATATATTATCAGTAGTGTATAAGTCTGAGATTGTGTCCAGTACTCATCAACATTACATTTTTAGAATAAAGTTAACTGCATCATCATTTTTAAGATTCTAGTTTATTAGGAATTCATTCTACATTTCAATTTTAGTCTAAAAAACACTTCACAGTGTTTGGCAAGGTGAATATTATTGCTGTTTTTAAAGTATGAAAGTGAAGCAAATCAGCAAATTCCATTTCCTTGACTTTATCTGTTTTTCTAGTGCTTTCACAAGGGATTCTAAGAGCTTTGACTAGCAGACCTAGGAGTGTTTGAATCTTTATGTTGACTTATGTAAACAAAAGTACAGTCGATCTCATTTAGGAAAAAGAATCTTTCTTGTAGAGAGGAAGTTTTCTTCAGCAGAAGAAATTCAGAAATGTGAATGTTCAGGTCTCTGAGATCCCTGTACTGCTCATGTCCTTTAAGATTCAACATTACAGGAGAATGGAATCCTAATAGTTTCAATTCTCTAAGACACTGGGGATTTCTCATTTTCCCCATTTCCAGTCTCCCTTTGAAAACTTCATCTAAAACAAAAATGGAACATTCCTCACAGACTTTTTCCTGAATTTTCTGTCAATCTGGAAACAGAAATATGTCTTAGCATGTAAAAAGGAAAAATAATCTACATGTTTTACTTTCATGGTATTGCTTTCACTGATAGACTGTGAACCTTTGAACTTCTTATTATGTCATCAAATTGAACTACTGAACTTTTTCTGAGAGCTTGTAAACCTGAAAGTGAAAGCTGCATGAAATTGTTTTCCGAGGCCTCCCTCTGTGTCTGTGTGGTGGCAGTGTACTCTTGATTAAAGAGCAAAAGTGCACCGGTATGAACATGTCATGTAAAATGGACAGTTCTAAAAGTGTTTTCTGGGGCTTTCAGTCAGATACTTATCTTTTCTTCAGCCTCAGTTTTCTATCTATAAAACTTGGGATATAATCTATCCCTTTATAATTCAGCAGAACACATTTGGGAATTGCACAAATTGACTCAGAATGAAATCCATAAAGAGCTTTGCGCTTCTGAGAGATCTCCATGTAAATGTAATTTTCTCATGGCTGGCTACAGGCACCCCACCATGTGTCCAGTGTCACCGCCCTTATTGCATGCTATGCACGGTTGTATGGCATTTATAATGGCCTGTTGAAGTGAGTGTGCATTTGACATCCTTCAAATTCTTGCTTAAGTCCTGGCTCACAGAGACTCAAAGGGTCATGAACAGTTTTATTCACACTTCTTTATATTTCCAGCTTCACAGTAAAGTGCTCCTTGCCCTGAGGTTGACCTTTAACTTCAAAGCTAAAATCATTATGTAACTCAAAACAGCTAAACTGATATTGGAATGAATAGAAATAAAAGTGTTCAGTTACCTTGAAGAGATTAGAAACATTACTTAAAGAACACACATAACACACACATGCACACACATATACACATGTGCATGTGTATCTGTGTGTACATATTTTAAGAAATATGAAATATATTGTGTACACACTAGTAACAGAGAGGGTTGCAGAGAAGTACTAGTGTAGCTTGTAAAACAGCTACATTAACTTTTTTATACTGGAACTTAATAAATACTAAGCGGTGTTATAAAAATGGGGTAATAAGTCTAGCAAAGAATTAGATGATAAAACTCTTCATGAACATATGTTAGTACATTTCTTTGCATCATTATAGTACCTATGAGAGATCTAGACATAATGACTTTGCAGGACTTCTTGAATGTAATATTTACACAATCATCTGAGCAAAGAATAATTGAACAGTTCCAGGGATAGATGTGTGGTGTTTGCAAAGCAGACCAAAATCCCTGCTATCACAGTGTACTTTTTTTGGCAAAATGCACAGAAAATAGTAAGCACCGGAGACATACCACATAAATATCTCATTGTGTGTACTGGATTATTGATGTCATTGTTAATTGTAATAAAACTCAGTCAGCCAGATTATTCTGTATCAAAAAGATATAAAAACAGAAATATAACTCTACTTTTTGACATGTGAACAGGTAGCTTTCTTTATTCTTTTCTATTGTATATTTTTTATTGAGGTAACATTGGTTTATGACATGGTATATGATTTAGAGGAACAGGTTCACACCTCTTCAAGTGTATGTTACTACACCAGACCTACCACCAAAAAACCCAAAATCCTTCCCCGTAGCCTATTAGTTCCCTGCAAGCTTTGGTCCTCATCTCCCTATCCTCTCCTTCTGATAACCTCAATATCACAGTCATATCTCTAGGATGTGTTTGGTTTAGTTTTGTCTGTTTCTTTGTTTTGTTTCTCTGTATTCTACATCTGAGTGAAATTGTCTAGTATTTGTTCTTCTCTTTCTGACTTACTTCACTTAGCATAATTCCCTCCAGTTCTATTCTTGTCACAAATGGCAAAAGTTTATCCTCCTTTTTTTTTTTTATAATATATATTTTTATTGTTATTTATGTCTTTTACATTTTGCATTCCCCTTGGGTAGCCCACCACCAATTCACCCGT